>PDGT01000017.1:6440877-6477650 GCA_003671415.1 Megathymus violae | reverse complement strand
GGTCTTCCCTCCTTTCTTAACAGGATCAGGCGTCCCGTTTTCCACGCCATGGGAAACCTTCCCTGCACGAGACAGCCATTCAAAAGCCCCCTCAGCCGCTCCTCCAGCTCTTCTGCGGCGTCCAGTGCGGAGACCAGGGCTCGGCCCGGAACACCATCGGGACCTGGGGCGGTATTTTTGGCGCGCAATCTTTGTACAGCTGCACCAAACTCGCCCCGGGTTATTTCCGGGATTACCTCCCGGTCCCCGACACTAGCCTCCTCCGGCGGAGCCATGCGGGGGGGCTCAGTTGCCGATCCCTGCGGGAACAGAGCGGCAACCACTTCCTGGAGGAACTGTGGCTGCAGACTCTGTGTCAGGGGAGCGCCGTACGGCCGAACCTTATTTCGGACGAGTTGGTACGGGCGCCCCCATGGATCACGGTCCAAAGTAGCGAGCAGTTCCTCCTTGGCATCCGACTTCGCGGTGACAATCGCGTTCCTCAGCGCATTCTTCGCCTCCAACAGTGCCGCAAGCAGGGCGACCCCCTCGGCCTCATCTCGGCGCCGTCTCCTCCGGTATCGGGCGTACTGGCGGCAGGCCACAGCACAGTCTTCTCTTAACCGTGAGAGTGCTGGCGACTACCAATACACCCACCTTCTGGGAGGACGCGTACTGGTCCGGGGCATAGACGCATCGCATATAGCGCTCTGTAATGCCCGGGTTAACCTGACGGTACTTGTACATCGTGCTAGGATTGATTACATATCCGGCTGGGCTGAGCGGATGCTATTCTACTCCTAGGATCGATCGATATTTTTTAAAGTTCGAATGCAATAGCGAATAACAAATAAAATATAAGGTTCCCTGTGTTTTGTCCGGCTACATGTCTGTGATGCCTTTTGTTTTATATGACCAACGGCGGCGACCACCCATAGACAGCTTCTCCATCTACTAAAATACATATATTTGACGTTTTGCGGGGGTTATTTAAATCTTGTAATATTAATTTATTTGTTTGTAATTTTATTAATACAATTATAAACTAATTTTAACAATACAAATAAAACTCATGGATGATGTTGCGAAATAATGCCGTTGATTTAATAACAATTGACATTCAGCTTAACGTAATATTTTCCATACTGAAATTAAGACGAAATTAAAACTACTATAGGAATCGGAAGCGCCCAGTTTCGCGGTCTTTCAAAAGTACTTAAGAACAGTATCCAAAGGCGAAGGACGTACATGCGAAACGTTAACGGGGTCCTTTTTTGTGTTAAATTAATATTCGAACTAAACGCTCATGAGGAATATCCTAATGGATACTCTCCGTTGCGGGGATTGTGGATGAGTTATGCCGGACTCCAGGTTAACATTGGTGGGGATCACGCTTCAGTTCTCACATTTTTCCGCGATACGCTGTGTTTGGGCCCTTTTGGGAACCCTTCTCTTATTGGTATAGAGCTAGAGTCCCTTTACTAAGGGACGCATAGGGAAAAGGCACGCGCAATCTTGAGACCATATATAACTGACTACAGTCAGCACCGTGTGTAACGCCTTTACCTCACTTGTGGAAAATACCGGAAACACGGGCGTCCCAAAACTTTTCGCTTCAGATGATCAATCCGAACGAAACTTACTTTTACTCGATTCACAAGGTGAAAGCTTGACAGGCTTTCCTGTCACTAATTATACATGTCTATCTGTCATTAATGTCTGTCAAGTGTTATTTGACAAGTTTTGCACGTCACCAATGTTTCACCGTGACCAGGATCCATTAATACAAATCTTGAATATCCATTACATTTCAATTATTTATAATAACCACTTTTAATTTCGTATTAAGGTTGAATTTTCAAAATCATGAAGCAATCTTATTTCTGCATCATTACTGAACAGAATTTCAACCATTTATTTCGTGGCTCGATGTAAGTAAAGCTGGATAACGAAAATACCCTCATATTTTACTGTTACACTACTTTCCATTTTACCAGGGCTTTGCGAGTCGAGTTCCTAATACTTATTGGTGCTACATAATCTGTATACATCAATACGCGCCATGACATTCGTTTTGGTTGGATCCCAATTTGTCTTTATCAAAACACAAATGACCTTGTAATAAGATACTTGACTAATAGGAAAAAATAATTATTTAAAATAATAATTGTAATAGGATATAGTCATCGTTACATAGATGATTTTTTTAAATAGATAGAGTATTAAATTAATTTTTACGCGATAATATTTTACTGTACGAGAAAATAGTAGGTAACTAACTGCCCTCTTTAATTATTGCTGTAAATATTGTTATAGCAATAAATGTATTTTTTAATGTCACGAATAATCTGAAATCTCATAAAGAATCGTTTCTAAGTTTTAATTATTATAACGATGATTATTTTTGTGATAAATGTATTTTAATTTTACATTCTGTCATTACTGTTAGGTAAATAAAATAAACATTATTTTATTAATATAATGTAATAAACATTAACCAGTGATTTGATGAAATATTATCGTTTTGTTTGCAAATAAATGCAATTTGTTAAAATATATATTTTATTTTACATCTAATAATCAGCGGGTCCCGATTAAGCCTTGGATATTCCATGTATTGTATTTGTCTTGTATTCTGTGGCCAGTCTGCTTATTTGTCGATTATTGGTATAGAAATGTAACGGAAGTCAGAATCGTTCACATTTTATTTTTATTTCAAATTGTAATTTTTCATGTATGTATATATGTATGTAATGTATATGTATTTGATCATTAAAAGAAATTTACGCAGTGATTCTTCGTATCGCTTACAATGATATCCAATTGTTTCGTTACATGGATGCCAGAAATCCACCCAAACATACCGGGTTCCGTCCCTAATCTTCCGAATACCCTGACTAGTTGTCCGTTAGGTTTGAAAACCTGTACTCTGCAGTTACCCGAATCGCCAATGAGAATGAATCCCATAGGATCTAGTGCTAAGACTTCTGGCTGGCGGAACTGTCCTTTTCTATTTCCAAGGGATCCAAATTCAAGAATCTTGGCTTTGTCTTGCTTGTTGTAAATTTTGACACGACGGTTGCCGCTATCTAAGATGACAACTCTATCAGTGGTGACGGCGACGCTGGTTGGAGCGTTGAATTCTGTGCAAATGAAATTATTTGTTTCCCAAACACTTGCCGTATCGACTGCTTGTGGTCTCGAGGCTACCCCGATTTGGTCCACAAATTTTCCTTCTGGAGTCAGAATCTGTAATCCATAAAATACGCGTGGAAAATTAGGGACTTTACGGAACTCTGTAACCGTATGCGAAACTATCGGATATTTTAATACGATTGAGTCTAGTATCAAGCAATACTTCATTTCTAATATCTAATTTTAAAATAACTTTACTACTAACTAATTACGATACAGACTCACATTGATTATTATCTAATTTAAAATGCCACTTGAACACACAAGAGTTCTAAACACTAACTTGCACTCTGTCATTGCCAGTGTCAACCACGTAGATATGATGCTGGGCATTATCTGTGGCTATGCCCTCTGGAGATCGAAACATCCCGTTTCGGCTACCTTTTTGTCCAATTGATCGAATGAATGCACCGTCCTTGGAAAACACATGAACGCAGTGCTTCCATTTGTCTGAAAGAATAAAAAATATATGTAATTGATGGTAACAAATAAATATATCACAAAGAAGTGGCACAACTAAGGTGTAGAATATTTAAGAGAGAATGAGCAAAAATAGAAATGTTTAGGCCAGGTCGATGAGAGTTCGCAGACTTTATACGCCTTTATCAACGTATCAATGCCTGAGTTTCCTCGAGATGTTTTCCTTCATGGTAATAAATGATGTATCTATTACAAATAGCAAGACACCGTGATCAAACTTATAATATTAAAAACGTTCTGCAAGTTTACAAAAATCAATTCACCAGTAATATAAATCTCTCCTAAGCTCTTCATGAAAGCGATGTGCACAGGACACAACATTTCCTCGCAGGACAGCCGCGTAACCGTTTTGGCATGCGAGCGTTCCAATACTAACACACTGTGGCTGTCCATTCCGCAGATATACAGGTGATTGTTCCATGGACTGATGCCGATTCCCGAGGGCCGGGAGGCCTTTCGCCATATGTAGTGCGGGTCAAAAGTACGGGCTCTACGAAAAGCATTTAAATAAATTGTAGCCATTGTTTTGTTGAGGTGTAATTATCTAAATCTAAATAGGGTAGGACTTTATTTGTATGTGAAATTTGTACGTACAGTGTTTATAGGAAGAAATGACCCATTTTTCTATAAATGGCCGAAAACAAATACATGGTAACACTAACAAAATACATTGTCGTCTAATTCTGGAGCAAAGACCTTTTTTTAGCATTTTTCCACACAAACCATACCTATAATGAAGAACCAATGTCTCTTCACTCTCGAGTGGATTGTTTTGTTTAGTAGCTTCAGGCAAAGGTTCATCCGATTCAGCCTCCAATGGTGTTGAAGCATCCGTTTCTATCCGGAAATTTTCCTTATCAAACACAAAACTTGCTGTGTCCCATTTTGAAACTTCTGAGAGGATTTGCAACGTGTTCTGATGTAAATTCATGAATTTTGTTACCTATTAAAAATTTTAGGAATTTAGACTTACAATTAGAGGAATTAAAAAAAAAATAACAAAACTATTCTTCATTGTATATATCGATGTCAAATTTTAGTTTAATTGTATATTGATAACCAATGTCGACAATGGAATGTGATACATTTAAAGTGCATTTTAAAAGTAACGGAACATAACAATTCCCGACTTTTATTGTTTGGCATATATGTATAAAATACAATAAAAAAAATTAAATCCGTTACATTTAAACTCAACAGGTACACGATATTTACATTTTCTTCACTTATTTTCTTTAATTGCTATTGATATTAGTTTATGATTTCTAATTTACCTTTATCTTCCTTACCGTATCTTTGTTTTCAACATCTTTCACTGCAATAGTATTCTTCGCCACCTCTTTAGCTTCGTTTAGCGAAGTGCGGAGTGCTAAAGCGGACATGTCACCGGTTTTCTGCATTTGCGTGGCTTCTCGAATTAAATTTATTTTCGCTTCTTTTATTGCGTTTATTTTTTCCTCGGTAGCTATATTTATTTGTTCTAATATATGTTCCCAATGATCCTGTTATGAAGAAAATAATATTACTTGCCAAATATAATTATATTATGCAGTTTAATTTTCTACCTGATAGGTTTATAACATAGAATTTAGTTGAATTAATAGTTTACGTATCTACTCAAAATAAAGGACTTAGGTAAACATGTTTAATTTAGACTAGATTGGAAAAATAAATTATTTCTATATTTGTCTGTTTTTCTACTAAGGCAGAGAAAGAAATAAATAAAGAAAAACACATTTATTCTGTCATATGACATATATACTCTATATATATATATATATATATTCGTAATATATTCGTAAACAGACATTGGCGTGGGGGAGCCACACGTTTTTGATATTTCAGTGCGACTCGTGTTCCCGAATAGTACATACAAACAGTTTTCTATATGTGTACAAATAATAAAATGTTAACTGATCGGTTTGTATACATGAAGGATATATGAGAAAAACGATTAGGGACCTTTACTAACGCAATAGAACTCAAAACATTAGTTGTTAGAATTTGAGTCTGTTTGTCTGTGCATTTGTGCGTGCGAATCTCAGAAATTGCTTAACCGATATCGTTATGGTTTTTACTAATGTATTGTAGTAGTAGTAGTAGTAGATTTAAACGAGAAAAACTCAGTCCTAAAATAATGCACATGTTTTTTCTAAACGTAAGGCGTAATTTTTCTGAAGCGAACCGGGAGCGGTTTACTAGTAATTAATAAGTTCTTATTAATTACTAATTACTAGTAAACTAGTGTTTCATATACATATTTGTCTATACTAAAATAATAATACGGTGATCTATATGGTGAGTTACATTATTACCAAGGCATACAGTGTGAGTTTTTGTGTGCGTGAGAAGAGAATGAGCTTTTGGTGTCGAAGCGGCACCGGCATTTAACGCGACTTGGTGAACAAAATGGAGATCATCTTCTCGACGTTGACGGCTATCCGCCATTCGTTCTATCAAGGAGGCAAAAGGTTCAGCAAGCGCTACATTCGGCTGCGTTGCATTGCATGCTGCTTACGAGGAGAAAGGAAGTATGTGCTGTCGTCAGCATAGAGCGTGCAATGACAGTTGGGATGTCGTTGGTAAGGTATTTAGTGGAGTTGTATTTAAAACTACCACGAAACGCTGCAGTGTTATAAACAAGAAATGCTACCCTGTAACTTGAGGCCCTAGTAATATATTTAGTATTGATACACTTTGACCATTGTAGTTTATTATATAAATATGATAAATATTTTTCTCCAATAACATCACACAAAAGGGAAGCTAATCAAGCTAAGAATATAAGTAAATAAACAGTAAAAAGGCGACCACTAAAACTTACCTTGTAATGTTGAATTTTATAGTCCAAACGACATGCTGCTGATTCAAGTTGCTTCAAAATTGACCCGATCTGTGTTCTCATATCGTCCAAATGTTGTGACCAGCACACATTACAAAAGTTCTGAGGATAGTATCGGTGATTTTTTTTTAAATCAATTTATATTTGCTTATTTTAATGTAAACATAAGACTATAACTATCTTACTATATCTATAACTGTTTAGGGTACTTATCCCTAGTTATCACTAGGTCTAGTAATCCCAGATATTTATCAATTAGTGAGATATAGTGAAACATATTTATTCCTTTTTTCATCCACAATCTTTTGGACAGCTGTAATTATTTTAAATATAACTAACTACATACAGTTATGTTAAATTCGCTTACCAGTTTGCAATGATCACAGAACGTCACATCAGCACTATCACACACGGTCTTACAATGTGTACATCTGACCCCAGCGGCAAATATATCAACAGACTGAAATTTGTTAGCTGACGGTGTTGGAGGAGGTGTCTCAACATTCTTTGGCTTCGGTTCTTTGATAATGCCAAACATTTCGAGTAAAGTGTCGATATATAGGTTGGAGGGTAAACTTTCTGCATAGTTCAAATCGAGAATTTGGATTCTGGTTCTGCAGACTGGACAGTCAATTATAGGTTCATCTGTAATGAAATACTATGTATTTTATGGCAAATCGTCTTTCAGATTCAAAGGAAAGTTACAAGAGATGACCATTTTATGATCCCTGGAAGAAGAGCGCTTGGATAATACATGCCCGCAAGTTCTGCGTATTAGAACTTTCTAAGCGAGTTTGTAAAGCATTTTATAAGAGACAAATAAGAGTTGTTTTTACGAGATGAACGGGAGTTCGCGGCTTCTCTATGCACATCTGATTTATTAGTTTTAAATAGTAACTAGTCTATCCCAACCGATTTAGGTTACGGCGTCTAGGCTAAACGTTGTAAAAATACCACATCCATATAATTATTCACAATACATACAATTAACCACAACCATACTGAGAACTCTTAAAAAAATTGCCTCGATATCAAAAAAGGGAAAACATTATTAAAGTCTGAGGAGTTCAAAATAGGTTACCTAAAATATAATAAAAGAGTCAGGACTAAAAATAAAATAAAAAATTTAAACCAACCTCCAATGTAAACTTTAAGGCACGCCAAGCAAAAAGTATGTTGGCATGGCAACATCTTTGGATTGTGAAGAATTTCTAAACATAGTGAACACTGTATCAATTCCTTGATTCCACTGGCCGAAAACCTGTTTTAAGGGAAAAGAATTATTGTAACAGTGAAATCTAACGCAATGTCGGTTTCGTTATCGGTCGTATTCCCAGGCTTTTGATATTGACCTATAACCTTCACTGCAGCAGAATTTGTGATTTACAAACCATAATAAAATTACTCACTTATTGTTATGTAGGTACTTAACTGAGATTAAATTTATCATATTTTCAATAAATGAACATGAATAATATTTTTGTTAGTATGTTTTCATAATAATAATAATCGTAACGAACGAAAACAACTTTCGATGTTTGAAAATTACTAGAACAACATTTCATCAGATCTCAGACTCCGTAGACCTCTATGTTGAATTTGTCTAAGTACTATTGTATATTATATTGTTGATTTTAAAATTTGAATGAATTTTTTCAAAAATTTTTCAACAGTCAAACTACGCCATCGCTAATATAAAAACATTCCTAATGGCTTTAATCAATCGATAGTTACAAGTAGATAGATATATGTAGCTGCGATTTATCTATAGATACGAGATTTTGATTTGATAAAATTACTCCGCATTAAAGCAAACTTTGGAAAATAGTCATTTCATTCGCGCTGTCACAATCTACCTAATAACTTAGTTCAACCTACATAAGTAATATATGTATGTTCAAAATCAATTACAAATATGCATCAATTAACCGATGTGATTTCAAAATATGTGAAATCCAAAATTTCATAAATTAGAGGCTATTTTAAAAATGAAAATGCCACCATGACATTTTTATTAAGCCAGCGACATAAACAAATGAATGAGGTGAGCCATCTTGGCCTTTTGAAATAGTTTTGGATATATGACAATAACTGCAGTGGTCCTATTAGATGTGTTAGTGGATCACCCATTTCTACTAGTAATGGACACCTTTAGAATACAAAAACCTAACTAGTTACAATATCTTATACATAAAGTTATGTGGAAGACTTGTATGTTGTGGATCACAGGAACACGGCCCATTGGAACTCATATAAGTCCAAAAACTTATCACAATACTTTACACAATACCATAGACTAAGTATTATATCCATGTTTCCAGATTTTCAAGAGTAATTTAATTTACCGTTCAAGGTTCAAGTGCAAGAGCAAGGTCGTTTAAAACTTACCTTCGAGGTTTAGATTCTTCCGTGATGCTTATAGATCGTGACATGACTGGCGGTGTATTAGCTTTGGAATAAGATGGAGAGCTACGAACTTGAAGGGAAGCTGTGGAAGCAGAAGAGTATCCTTCATCGCCCCGTTGACTATTCCATCGCTTTAAATTAAAGAATGACGGTTTCTTTTTCTGCTTGTCAGCCATTTATTAATTTAGGAATACTTATAAGTTGTAATTGTCAATGTAGACTACTTTAAAATTTCTAATAACATTGTTATCAGTACTTCAATTATTGATTACGAATAGAGCACAGATAAGATTAACAATACTTCATATATAACCGAATCACTGTCTAATCTATTTGGAATTATCAAAAATGTTGTCAATTTTAAGGTTTATTAGATTAATTTTCTATTGTGATGAAATACGAGTATTATACGAATGTTATTATGTAAATGTAATGTTTTCGAAACGGCGGTGGAAGCAAAAAATGACGTTCATAAGTAAGTGTATTTACTGAATACCTGTACGATTAAATGATTATGAATTTGAAATTATAAAAACGGATGCGATTTTTTTGTGTGAATGCGGGAGGAGACTCTGGAAACACTGCACCTATTTGAAAAATTCTTTTACCATTTGAAGGTACACTATTCCAGATGGACAAAGGCATTGTTTGTTCTACCCGAATGAAATCAGGACGGGCCCCACTAGGAATTAATATAATAATTGAATAACGATTGATAATCATTATATGAAAACAATAACGATGCTTGTAAAAATTAAAGCAAATCGTGTTAACTCCTAGGCAAATTAATCAACTTATACTATTTATTCCCTGCATATTACGAGTTGCGCGAGTATAAATCACAAATAAAATAAAACGAATGATTGTGATTATGGGTAAACGGACACGGTCTCGATGAATTTTATTTTGGTACAATGTATTTTGAAGAAAGTTTCAAAACAAAATGTGGGCTTTGAGGTTGCAATATTTTAGGGGCAATCATCGCTGTAACGGTATTGTTGCAATGGGCTTCTTCTCGGATCAAAATTGGTCACAATAATTTACGAATACTTATAACCACCTACATAGGCTTTTCTTGTCGATAAAAAAGCAGGTATGATTTAATTTTAAGTGGATACCGACGAGAAATTAAATTTATAGTACTCCACGCAGCTTCGGTATCTTTATAATACGAGTATACTCAAAGTTTTGCATAAAAGCGTTCTATTTAGACTAAATATAGAATTTTTTGAACATGATTTGACCTACGCATCACCGTTTTCAAATAAAA
Source organism: Megathymus violae (assembly GCA_003671415.1). Classification (NCBI taxonomy): domain Eukaryota; kingdom Metazoa; phylum Arthropoda; class Insecta; order Lepidoptera; family Hesperiidae; genus Megathymus; species Megathymus violae. Next base: position 6,467,478 of record PDGT01000017.1, on the reverse strand, counting down.
GTTGGATAAATGATACTCATCTCTCATACTCCGGCTCTCATACACTCATACTTCAGCAACCGGACGAGGTTGGTAGTTGGATGGGTGAGCGGTAGAGGGAAAACATCTTGAGCGCTTCCGTGTTGTGAATTAAACGTTAAGCCTTCGATCTCGTCATGTCGGAGACCTTTGGGCAGCATAAGAACTTATATAGTAGTTGGCCACATGGAAACAGTGTGGAGAAGAGAGGAAACCCGAGCTTTGCAGTGGATCGGTACTGGACTCTCATACAATACGTCGTTTCGTATGTTTGTGGCCATCTGTAATTTTCGTTTATTATAAATTTCGTAGGTATCACATAATGTTAATTGGAATTGAAGAACAATGTGTTGTACTGAAGACAAAGTAACAAAGCATAATAATTTTAATAATAATATGCGCATGGTGGAAAGTTTTTTACCAGTCTTGTTAATTACCGCCCTCTTTTTAATATTTTAAAGTATCTATTAATATTAATGACATTATTTGTAGTAAATATTAACACTTTAGAATACTATTAATACAAGCAAATTATCCAGTTACTACTTGGTCTACAACCCCTTCGCTATCGACCTTGTTGCAGACGTTCTAGGGAGATAACAATAAAAATTTACCATCACGGGTCACAATTTCACATTACGTGGTCTATCAGCTTGTTCGTCTAAAATCTTAATAAAACTTTACTTTACTTCCTTCTTTAATTAATCTGACCAAATAGGTATATCATATTTCGTTTCTTATCACAACTACATAAAAATTTCGTTGATCGTAATCTGATTTCAAAGATTGCTTATATATCCGATTATTATTCATATATGAGTCATCGAGGCCCTACATGGTACTCACGAGCCCATATCCAATTAATATGAAGGATACCAAACGTAACCGTGTCACACTTGCTTTATCCGGTTGAACGAGTTAGAACGACCGTCGCATTCGCCAATTATAACTACTATGTTGCGAACTGCCGGGAAAATAATAAATATATGGACTTTGTAATTACTTTTACGCTTTTCACAAGACATGGTAAGGTTTTTAAGTGACCAACTACTTACGCCCCTCAACTCACATTGATTTTTTATTCAGGTATCGGATGGAAAGTCAAACTTTTGACTATTTAATGTTATTAAATGAGTATTAATTTTCTTTGCAACAATCCGCAAGGACAATGTATGATGGTACATATATACTTCTATACATGCATAGAACCTCCCTCCCTTCCACAAAGGAAAACATTCATTTGTGATAAATATAAGTATATATCCAGCACACATACCGTCACCAACACGTGTATGCTCCGAAACAGAGCATCCTCAGGGTGACTACGAGTGTGAAGACACTCATTGATGAATTTTGTTGTACTTAATTTTTGTCTTACTATGCTTTAATTCAAGGTTTTTATACTTATTTATAAAAGAAACACTTAAGTATGTGGTATATATTTATGTTGGATATTCATAACATTAATACGCAGTAATTTATTATGACACTATTTTCTTATTACATTTATATTTAGGTATATTTTTGAAGCGCTTGGCCGCTAATGCTCTATTTTTGATTTTATTTAATTGTTTTGATAAAACAAATCCATTTGCCCACATGTTAGTGATAAGTTCACGTATTACGAGACATACAAACTCGTGGATTACTGTCTGACTAGAAGGTAAATATATTGTTACGAAGGTGTGGTGGAATAGAATAGTGGCCATGAAAACCAAGTACTGATATCTTACGTAACTAACCCGAAGACATTAGGCTATTCATCCTCTTATGACTTGTGCAAAAAGGCGAATATCGCTTTTCCATATTACCTGCGTTATCTATTGTATTCCTCGGTTTATTGAATTGACGCGAATGACTTCGAAAGTTCCGGAGAACACACATATCAGTTAAAATAGCGAGCAGGACTGCCCGTGGGTCATTCGCATCTCGAATGCGATATCGAAGAGTTCTCTACAAAGCAAAACATCTGCGGTCTATGAATGTGATTTTGATTGTTTATTAGTGTCGAAGTGTGTTATTATTAACAGTGCACTAAAGTCTCTGTAAAAGAACTTCGGCGTTTTTGGAACCCATGTATCCTGTCTCGTAACAATATGTGTGTGTGTGTGTGTGTGTTATATGTATATAAATTATATATGTTTTATTCCCCATGTGGGTAAGAGCGACTGTTATGTGGGATTTCCCCAATTACCTTGTTAGTTCTAGGAAATAAGCGTTTCGCTATAGAACGGTTATTTGAGGCGACGTAAGGCTACTGCCTTTTTTATTTAGTGTACTCCAAAGAATATTGCATATCTATTTAATTATTAACATTATAGTTAATAACATTATATTGCCGTTGGGGCGGTAAGGTTCGAATGGCGACCACGCAGCGGACGACGCTCAGTGGGTTGACCCTCAACGAGATGGACCGACGATCTGGTGAAGGTCGCGGGTAGCCACTGGCTGAGGGCAGCGCAGGACCGATCGTTGTGGAGATCCTTGGGGGAGGCCTAATGGACGTTGTCCAGCTGAGATGATGATTATAATTAACAAAAGATACTCAATTTTTGGAGGGGATTTTCAAAATTATGAGTGGATTTAATTCCATAAAACTTTAGACTACACTAATATTATAATATTCTACAGGTGAGCTGTGAGATTACAAAATGACGTGCAGGCATTCTTTAAAAAGTCGATGATTGACATGCTTTGCTACATACTCGCTTAAGTCTGAGCGTATAATTTGGATGCGTTTTCAGCAAATCCACTGTTTAATCATTTTTAACACGCGATCGTCGATAGAATACCGATGTACCTCGGAATTTCATTTTAAAGATTGGGTTCTTCAGTTATAATTATTTGACAGAAAACAAATATTAAATCTAATTGTTTATTAATAATTATCTAAGTACATATTTTACAGACAAAATAGTGAACGTGTACAAGCAGTAGAATATATTATTACAAAACTGAAATCTGGCAATGTTTAATAAAAAAAAAATTTATAGAACATTTTAGTTTTTTTGTTAACAAATTGTTAATTGTGTCTTTATGTACGGTGCTTCAATAAATAAAAGGTTTAAAGTTTTAAAAAGGGTGTTCGGGTGCAGCTTAGTACACTTATAAATAAGGTGACATCTACAGAAGTAACAATATATGAAATCAATGTTAAACAGAACTCTAATCCTGTATTACGTTGTCTGTACAGACAAGTCACCTTACAGTATGTAGTCACCTCCGCCCATGGACGTTTGTAACATCAAAGGCATCACTGACGGGTTACCAGCCCAGAGGAAAGCAAGTGAACCCAGTTAAGACACTTTACTTACAAATTAAATTATTGATACAGCAGCCAAGTTCCTGAACTAAAAGTGAATTATTCAATATAGAGTTAGTCTGGGGCAATCCCTAATGATAACACTTCCAGCTTTCTAAGAGAACTTACTACTTCAAACCAGTTCGTTATCTAATCTTAAGTGCTATTTTTTTAATTCTAAGTTACTAAGAACATCTTGCGCGTCAGTTTAGTATAACTCGTTTTATATAAATGCCGTAATGTAAACACATAAAAATATACATACACGCGGCGAATCCTTCACCCATGAGCCTAATTGGACTGTTAAGCATCACTGGACTCTTCCCATCGAGTGAACGGTCCACAGTTCGTTATGTGATCGATGTAGACATTTATGTATTAGATAATTGTTTATTCTCCGGTATTGTTTGTTTATGATGTGTTCATACATTTACATGAACAGTTTCCCCCGGCTCAGGGATTCCGACGAAGAGTAGTCGTGCAAGAGACTGGGGGACCCACGTTCAAATCACTGGACTCTAGTCTTCTCTTTAGTGCAAATCCCTAGGTAAATTTTTCTTGATCTTGAGCTTCTTCCCCGCTTCTGAATTACCAGTTTCTAAATAGTAGTGATTCACTTGAATATCGTAACTGGAATTCACTGAGAAACGGAACAAACATAGTAGTTTCAACTCGTGACCCAAAAAATGTGCCTAAAATTTGTAAATTGGTGATTTCGCGAATAACATTTCTACGATAAGCTCATACGTGATATGACTTTATTCTATGACCATTAAAACTGTTTTTCAACATAGTTTTTGGTAAATAAAAATTTTGTTTTGCACATGTTTTTTCTTTAGTCCCTGACTCTTGACAGTGGCTGTGATTTTAGGATGAATCTGAAGTCGGTAGGTTATTATGGTACCGTGCAGATTTCCAAATGCGTCTGAAGTTACGGAACTTTGGATAATGGGAGTGGATAACAAAATATTCAGGTGTCTCATGCACAATTATATTAGACAGTATCTAATGTATTAAACATATTATCGGAGCACGAAATTGATTTAATAGATTTGTAACTCACCATCATTATATCCCATATCATCCCACTATTGGGTTTGGGTCTTCTCTCGCAATGAGAAAGTACAAACCATGTCCTACCTCGCTTGTGGAGGACCCTATGAAACGACAGACGAGGTAATCGCGTTAAGGTTTTTTACTGATTGCTCTCTCAACTAAATTGTATAAGAAAAGGTACCATGGAATATTTGGGTGTGTTTTGGTTAGTGCCTTAAAGAGTCGGGTATAATGCTTATTTTTAGCTGGAAATACATCGATGGTGTCCTTAGTGTTTCCGATATAGACGGCGATAATATACTTTGAATACCTTTTTTGTATTAAATTGTTTAATACAGGCATAGTTTTGCTTAATATTTTTAAATTCCTACAATTAGTTTGCACACACACACACACACGCACACATACACACACATATTTCAAATATCAATTTCATAAAATGTTCAGTCATTAATAACATACTTTTTATTCATCCACTCAAGTTCAAATACATTTTATTATAGTTGTAGTGGATGAGATTTCATATTAATACAGTATATACATATACAATTATATTCATTGTAATTATTTAACAAAAAGTAACTAAGATACAATTTTCTTTGTGGACCTCAATAGGAATAGACTATCCTTTTTTTATATCACTTGTTTGCATAACAACCTTAAAGAACTGTACTTTTAATGGTTCAGGTATATAAATGTACGGCACGGCGCGGCCTGAAATTCTAATACATTCATTACCCACTTGCAGTATGTTGTTTGACTAATTGCTATCTAGAAAGTAACAATCCATTCACCTTACACTGAAGTTTACTCTGCGCTAAATATTTATGAACTGCAATGGAAATAAAGAAATTGAAATAATTGATTTTTTTTAATATCTGTAAATGTACCCTTTCGAACATGTTATTTGTTTGTGACACAGAACACACTATTTATATAGCTACTCATACCTACAACATGTTTAACATAGGATATATATTGTTCCAACAATATATTATTCTTCAGTTATAACTAGAATTTAAAAAATTAAAATAATTTCAGTAAATATCACGCATTTTACGTAAATGACCCTGTAGTTCAGTTATAATTGTATTTAAACAAGACTCACTTTATGTCATTTCAATGTGGTGCTTCAGAACGATTTTGATATTTTGTGCGGAGAACACACACCGGTTAGACTTAGGTAAGCTACAAAATCCAAAAACAACTTACAACTTACGTTGTGGGCTACAGAAGTTTAACAAGTATTATTCATTTAAAAAAAGAGCTACATTTAGTAGTTAAAATTTTAATTAAAAGTAAGTAATTAAAACTAGTTGTACGGAAGGGGAACAAAAAATGAGTTTTAGGGAATCTTATATAAAAATACTATATAATAGAAACAGAATTTTTTGTTTTAATGTATAATATAATATTATTTTTTTACAATCCAATTGTTTTATTTTCTATTTGGTACTTTTGTTCGGGGCAAGTTAAGATAATAGTAAGGTACAATTGATAGTTTTTGTAACATACGAGCTATTGTTCAATAAAGGACATGGCTTTAAAGTTTTCTTATTTTGCATTAACCTTGAAATCTGTGCCGACGTTCACAAACACTAAACCTGGTCGAAAAGCATACAAATCTTGATGTTTTCACCCCAGAGTATGTGAACTAAATGGATAATTACCACAACAATACTGCAGTTAAATGCATTATTTATAGTGCCTGCAATGGGTGTTCGTTTGGTTACAGGTAGAGTTTCTATGTGCATCTGAATTTAAATCAGAATGAATTGAAATAAGGAAAGTCAGTCAACTAAGAAGTTCAACGTGGCGACGGCAGTCACGAATTCATTGAGAATATACTTACTATTGGCAGTCACAATGTAATTAAGCAAATGAATCGTGGTTTTTTCATAGCTATAAATATTAATCAATTATTAATTTAAACATTCCAATAAAAATAATATATTCGTCGGAGATTGACAATATTGCTGGAGTCATGCTCAGACATTTCCTCAGACAGATGATTCGAGCAAAGTATGTTTCGACAAAAAAATACTTTTTTAACAATAATTACAAACGAATCGTATAACAGTTCCTAGCATCGAGGAGCTAGTCTCCAGCACGGTTGAAACACAAGGGAGACCTGCCATAACGCCTGTTTCTTAGCCAGGCTTCGCGGTAGTACGAATCACCTAGTGCTGAATCACGGAAATGGTGCAGCCATCACTGGGGTCACGTGCCGCCTTCCATTTAGCAAATGTCATGACTATCTCGGATATATCGATATTGTATTTTCATTAAATATAATCTCTTAGATAATATTAGAAGACCTGAAGATCTATATATTTGGTCGAACTATTGGTTAAAAACACACAAATCGTAAATATCTGTTACATTTAAAATGTATGAAAGAAATAAGTCGCACAAATTACAATCTTTTTATACTATCATTACAAAATCTATATCTATTCTATTCTCATATCTATCACCCACTTAAAATTAAAATAAGGAAGTTTTCCATAGCGTTGCTATTACTATTAGGGTCATCTAAGATTATGAAATCTCGTTTAAATCCCGCACGACATGTTTTAACCTAATTACTCAGGTGTTGTAAGGCAATCTTTTCCATCTTAATATCGTAAAGAGTTTTGATCCAAACATAGATGTTACGTTGTAAATTTTAGTTTTCGCTTTCGTTGCATTGCATGAACGCCAACGGAGGTGAATTAGATTGCTCGCGAAGAACTCTGGTGCGCGGTAATTGTATTTGGCGTCTCTATTTATTATTTTACGTGCGACGAAAGAAAATGCAGTTAAATTGCAAACAGCGAACGTGAGCGCCCATCGTAAACGGGAAGGTACGTGGTACATTGTGTTTGTTAGGCATCATTTGTGTTCAGTACGTCCTTACTAATTTTTATTCGGTTTGTGGGAATCTATGTTTTGGTTGTCGTTGTTACACGGAAATACAAAGATTGCCGACAGTAAAATAGACACATTGTACCTATGTTTACGCGCAGCACAGGGAATCTATTGAGGGCATGTAGATGTGTTTTGGTTTATTTTTCAGAAGTACATCCTTTACTATATACCTGTAAATCTTTACGTGCTAGTGATTTTAAATTTTAAATGCAACACATTGACTATAATTGGACCTTAGGGAGGCTAACGTGACTGACGTGAAGTATGTTACCCATTAAAGAAGCGAAGCAGGAAAAGGAACACCGCTAACCCAGTGGCCAACTGGCGAGGCGACATCGAACGATTACAACGCCCGAGCCTCCATTCCGTACCGGTACCGCCGCGCCAACGCTCGCAGCTCCCAGACATTCATTACGAAGCATGTACCCCGCAACGCACTGCCATTAAACATTCGACCTTATGACATCCTAGCCATAATGATGGTCACCCACGGTGACGACCAGCCTATCACCCTGGGGTGCGACGACGCACTATTGTTATACAAAGAGGAAAGCGGAGGACGCGACTCGCATCGCAATTAGCGAAGAGAGTTTCGGCTGCGAGTGAATACAAACTCGTCATCGATATCGCTGGGCAAATTGCAGACGCGGCTCAAGGACCCGAGGACGTAGTTCATCAAATTTGAAGCCGCTCGGGGAAATTTGTCGCGGATTATTTCGAAGGAGGACAAGTTTCATGGAGTAGTGTTTGATATGCGCGCGTGTGTGCTTTCGAGTTTGCGAAATTTTGGCAAGGATTCAGCACTAGGGTGCACGACAGAATAATCAGTTAATACATCTTGTGATGATCGCTCGTGAAGGACGCAGTTGAAGTGATTTATAGTGTTAGTAGCGTTAACAAGACATTTCGATTGCCTCGTGTGTCTTTTTGTTTGCAAACATTTATTCCTATTAGACTTAAAAAGTGGTGAGTTGATTTTATTTTGCTCGTTCTAAATTTAAACGTACTTCTATAACTCTCTTCTATTCTTCTATAACTTCTTTCGGTGAATTTCTTCTTCTTACAATCTGAACATTGACTACGATTGATTAAAATAAGTGGATAAACAACGTCATCCGATCTGTCCGAACAAAACAATAAAAGGAAAGCATTATTAAGCAAGGTTTGAAATCGGAAGATCTAAATCGTAAACTATTTTAAATATTTTTGCAAAAAAGGCGGTCGAACTAAGAATAGCAGGTGTGACTAAAGCATTCGAAATTATTAATTAAAAATTGTATCATCTTTCGTCTTATAGTTCTTATCGTTAGAATACATTGTACTATTTCTTGCAAACTTATATTTGACACAATAAGGACAAACGACATTTAATTAGGCATCAAACAAGTTTTGAAACAAGTACAGTCGACATAGTAGGTTTGTGTTACAAACACAGCTTCTCGCTACAATTACAAATATTTGCCAGCGAAATTGAGAGGACTTGTGTTGGATAATAATTGTTGCAAAAAAGAGACGTGTCCTCGAATTTTTGTCGGCACAAGATAACATAAAATGACATATGAAATAGTCAAAGTAATTCAAAATTGTAAAAATAGTTTATATGCAAAAAAAAATCGTTTCAATTAGCATTCTGCATATTACTAATCGAATCCATCTAAATTGTAACGCTATAATAAAAAAACGCTAAATAAACGCTAATCTACATACGAGTAGTTATATGTTGCAGGTTGTATAAATATAATATAATGATAAATAAACGGTCGTACATGTTTAAGACATTACTAATAATTTCAAAAGCAAAACATTTAACAGTCACATAAATATTAGTTCTAGCGTTATCAAGGCTTATCTAACCTGGAAACACACGATCGAGGGACAAGTTCAGTGCCAAATTGGCTACTAGATCGTCAATTATTCATAACATTGTCAACAAACAACAAATATTCACAATAATTCACCAAAAAATAACACAGGGTAGAATACTGTTTATTGTACACCATAATGTGGAAATACAACAGGCGGTCTTATCGCTAAGCAGCGATCTCTACTAGACAATCTTTGGGTAGAGGACACAGAGAAAAGCCATACATTTAAATGGATAAATAAAACTAAATACATACCTACTTACGTATTATTATATACATACATACAAATATGTAGACATACACATAAAATTATATAATTATACACATAGACAAATTAATTCACTTGAGATATGCAGTAATGTGCATAAATAAACCATGATTCTGTAAAAGGTGTAAAGTTAAAAAATGATCCTTATCAATGCAATTAGTAAAGTTCATTCATGTTACAATTACGTGAATACCAGTTCTTGGAGTTTACAACTTGGTCGAAATTTATCGCTTCGTTTTGTTAATAAACATTAAAGTTTGCGCATAAGCCGTTCTGTTAATTAGTTGAACTGAAGTGAACACAACAAATTTATTTAAACTATGTTTAACATAATATATTACTTCATTCGAATTTGTAACTTTTGTTCATAAACAACATAATTATATTTTGCATAAAGTTCTACCAAAAGAGGACTTTAACGGAATCTTAACACTAACTAAATATATTAACAGTAAACTAATATAAATTGGTCTCGATCCACTTATGCATATATTATTTGTTGAGTTTATATGGATATAGTTATGATATGCTTAATTATATTGATGTATTTTGCGATTAATTTATTATTCGTTACGTATCGTATTTTGATCAAAATTCTAGATGAAGTGATCTATACAAATATTATAGAGAGAGAGAGTGTGCGAATTTTGTATGTTTATGTGCATGCGAAGAGTAATTTACGAAACCGAATTTGAAAAATTCTTTTACCATTTCAAAGGTACATTATTCCAAATGCACATAAGCTACATATACTAAGTATATGTATCATATAAGTTAGCTAGAGACATAATGATATTCACTTTGTTTTATAGTATTTAATGATTGTTATGGATTATACTTACGTAAAATCTACGAAGGTAGATAATCGTTTACCCCAAGGGAAGTCGAGGCGGATCGCTGCTATACAAAAAAATTACCATGTTATATCATTAGTAAAACACTTCTCAATAAGTATTAAGTGTGTATAAATGCATGAAATATTTATAGTTCTTACTTTCTTGTTTATTTTGTTTACTAGTTTTTTTTATAGATTTAAGCAACTCGAAAACAAATCGGTTTATTTTGTTCGATTTACCTACAGATATATCTTTATCTTAGTTATATCTTTGGCTGAAGCGATTTTTTAAATTAAATACATGTAAAATGTTCAATTTTGCATGTATTCTATATCTTTTATTTAAAAACGAATAGACAACAAACGAGCAGAGAGAACCCTTGAATAGAATGATAACCTAATAATTTTTCACATTTCAGGACATTTGATTTTACGAAATCTATATTGGTTTTTGTTAAAAATAATTTACTTAAAAATGAAATATTTTGCTTCAGTGCTATTCTACATAAGCAAAAAATCTTTATAAGCGGGTAAGTAAATAAAATGGCTTTAAACTTTTATTCGCAAAATGTAAGGTAAGATATCTACCTACTATTAGGACCAGCTTAGGTACCTCCGTGGTCACATAAATGCAAAAATTATTTAAATTTAATACCTACTGTCTTTGAATACAAGTACGCATGTATAGTTGCCAAACCACAAGTACAGTAATAAGCTGTTGTCTAATAGGGTTGTCAAACTTTGCAAGTGGAAAAAGTTTGTTTATTCTACTATACACAAAGCCACGTACGTAGACTACATATTTTTTTCCTACTGCTATTAAAGTTCAGCACGCTCACTCCTTACTTTCCCATATATGTATGTACTTAATTAAGCTGCTACTTACTATAGTATAGATTAAACAGCGAAGCAACTCAATAAGCTTGAGCGTCTTCAAAATTGTATTCGGTTCTTATTTGGATTACCAAAATAAAATTTAAATAGTTCTTACTGCTTCCATTCATTAACTACTCTTTGATTAGAATTCAAGCTACATGAGTTTGACATATCATTAGTATCCTAAATCGAATGGTCTCCGATGTGTAATGACCCCAGGTCGTAGACACGTTTAGGCAGGTTTTCTAGTATAAATCCAAGCTTAGTAATTTTATAATTAATCATTGTAATCAATCGTCTTAATAGTTAAGCAGAGCACGAGAGCGAGAGAGATAAGAAAGTAGAATAAATTTCCATATCTGTTCAATAATCTAGCGGTAACAATGTCTTATTTATCAGCAAGTTTATATTTTTTTAATTTAAATGTACTGGCACTACCGCCCACGTGTGGTAGTCTATTTACATAATTCTTACCTTGTAATCTAAAAAAAATCGTAATAAATATTATTTTTATCAAATCAGTATAATTTACTAGCTCTATTTAAATAATTGACACAATCTTATGATTGAAATTAATAAATTGCACATGATCTATTTAACATTCTGCCAACCCTATGCTATAACCACAATTTCAAGCGGCCACAAGTTAAAACAATATCACATTTGGCAGATGAAATGTCACGATTCGTCGACCACCTGTACTTTGCAATATGTGTGAATCTAGAGTTTCTTGAACCATTCGTGTGCCTTTGTTCTCCCGACACTGCGCCTCTTTATGATTGCATTTTGCATTTCCATTGCAAATTTGCTACCCAACTAGTTTCACTCTACTCGTCCCTCTGTCGTGGTATATCTATTTGTATAGGTCTATTTGTCTATGTATAGGTAACTGGTGATTAGATATATTTACCTAAAAACAAGTTCTCGGGCTAAAGTTAATTCGATCCACTGTATCGAATCGACTTTAGCCCGAGGATTTGTTTCTCTTATCCTATATATTTAACAATTTGTATACGGCTGAGGCAAGCACCAACATACATAGTAGCTGCGGGAGTATGGTTGCTGCGTAAAAACTTCAGTGAGCTAAACCTAAGAACAAATCTAGGTGTAAACTACAAGTTAAATATACTCGTAGGGTTCTTTTTCTTCCCAGTTAGGTAGTGAGAGTTTGGGTATGTTTTAAATGAGTTTTAAATGAATGACATGGGGTCGTTCAAGAAGCGGTCTGTCATTTTCTTCAAGGCCGGTAACGCATCGGTGACGCCCCCGGTGTTGCTAGTGTCCATGGGCGGCGGTGAACACTTACCATCAGGTGACCCGTCTGCGCGTTTGCATGCCCAAGGCATAAAAAAAATAACACTAATTGTTTTCCTGTTTGATACTTTCATATAGAATCTGCTACCAGTTCATAATTATTGGATCGTTGTAAATGTTGTAATCATACGCATTTATTAGATATTTGGTTTATGGATCATATGTGGGTAGTTGTTGTTTTGCATGACATACTTTTTAAGTATAATGCAAATGAATAAACCGGTAAACATATTTAATACGCCGAAGAGCGATGACCGCTAACCTGCTTTATACAAATAAATGAATAAAAAACATTTGGTGGTAAATTTAATAATAAAAAAAAAATACTTAATAATCGCGTTACAAATGAAATTAATATCTTGTTTCGTTAATTTTCTATCTTCGTACTTAAGTAACTTTACTAAGTTCGAATTCAAAATAATTTAATCATTTAGGTATTCTGTTCAATTATGAACGTCATTTATTGTTTCTACTACCGTTTCTGAAAGGTGATTTAACATTGACGAGACTAAAGTGGAAAAGAAATTCTTTGGCACATCTTTTAAAACAATACATGGTAATTGCAAATTTAAATTCAAATTCAAAGTCATTTAATCATATGGGTATTCAGTAAATACACTTATGAACGTCATTTTTTGCTTCTACCACTTTAAACCTACACGGAACTGGTTTTGACACTATTATTTCCAGGCGTCCTTGTCATTAATATATTCAACTATAAGATTATATCCTTTACAGGATTTTATCCTTTACTGTAAGCAGTGCTTTAACGTGTCGCTTAAAAGTTACAATAGGTAGCTCACGTATCAACTTTGGAACCTTATTGTAAAAACGAACTTCAAGCCCCATAAAAGAACGCTGAACCTTTTGAAGGCTTTTTTTGTTGTTTCACGATTGTGTATGTAATTTTTCTGCTTGTCTATATTTTTTTTAATAAATAGTAAATTACTATAAATATATTGGGAGGCTACGGTGAGTACACATATTTCTTTAAATTTTCCCCTTAAAGACTCGCGTGACTTTAATCTATATATAATTCTGATTGCTCTTTTCTGTAATACAAATATAAAATCAACTGTAGTTCTTACTAGAAGGTACTGCTTTGTTATTTAGGTTGCATTTTGAGCCTCATATTTGTATAGAAATAAAATAATGGGTGGAAAGTTCTAAACTATAACGGAAAAATAACATGACAAGTACTATGATAAAAATTCAGAATCATAATGATTAAAGTGTAGATTTATCTGTCACACCGCCTAGTAATATATTTATTAATCGTATTTACTTTGTACGTAGGGCGTACCTACCTAAATAGTAATATACATATCAAACAAAAATATAACATATGTATGTGCAAAATACAATAATTTTAAATTAATATCTATTTTAACAGTTTAATTATTTAACATCTATACCTAATATAATCTGAAACATCAAAAAATAGGGTAGTATCAAAATTCTGTATTTGTCAAACATTGTATGACAATATTCAATCAAACCTCGTCATCAATCTTCATGTATTAAATTGTTTTAGTGAAGGAAACTAGCAAAGCGACAAAGCGCGACATAATTTAAAATGACAACCCATTCTGCAGATAAAATACCGCGATTCTGACCAAGAGTCGACTTTACAATACGTTAAGAATACTACATATAATCTAGATTTTCCGGAGGTTACATACGCTTTATTGTTTCAGAAACGACGAGTGGTCCCATAACAGTATTTACTTTGAACCGACTAGAAACCATTTAAAATTATTACAGTTGTGACATTGTTTTCAATCTCGTGTTTTCATAGTAATTCTCTCGTTGGTAACAGCCAGTATGTTCTTCAAATCTTTGTGTCTTATTTTTAAAGTCCTGTGCTGCTTTATATAAAATGAGTTTTTTTCGAATGTATTCAACCTAAAAAAAAAAATTTTTAATTAAGAAACTGGAATCGCAACTATGTAAAATTAAATATTAACACTAATTAATCAGTTCTTGCTTATAACTAAATAACTGTTAACAATGATAATAATAAGAATGTTTATTTAAAGATAAACATTTAATCTGCTAACAGTTTTAACATGCGCATCCGACCTTACACAGATAAACTAAACATGCAACATGCACAATTGTAATGCGTGCTACAAATTACTTATGCAGGCGCTGCTAAGAACGCCGAAGCTGACATGCGGTTAGAGTCCAATGTTTTAAATCGGTGTGTACGATGAATCGAGAATGACTTATAATATCAATCCCGTTGTACTTATACTGGGTTGAAGACACCCTACCAGAAGGGGATCATTGATGACATTGCGATGATCAAGCTCGATGCGTCGAACAAACGAATCTGTTCCTTTCTTAGTTACTTGGTGTCGATGTACGTAAAGTTTTAGTGTTAACTAATGTTATTAAATTAATTAAGTGTAAGAGCATAATGTGTATGAGTAGATAATATAAGTAGGTGACTGATTAGTAAATTACGTGTTAAGTATTGGTAAATTTATTTACAATGGAGAACTGAGTTGCCAGACTTTTAAAAATATTTCGCCCGTGGCAGGTCACACGAATCGCTAATGAAGGTTTATGATTTTTTCTTCAATTTATCAAAACGTACTGAAGTCTCAGATTTATTCTTTAGTTAATTTAAATTTCACTAATTTTCTGTATTAATTAATAAATTGATCTCATTTAACATAAAAAGATAAACCGAAGCCCGATGTTAATAACAAACTATTAATAAACAAATGAAGCACAAACTTCCGTCAGCGGTAATTAATGGGCATAATTAACGTGTAACAGCAGTAACCACGTTAATTTTACACGATCTAATGATTTCTGCTAACGCTGTGTCGTAATTTCGTGTAGTTAAAAAAAAATAAAAAGGAATGACAGATTAATATTGGTTTGAACGTCGCCGCGCCGGTCTCGTACAGGTGGCTAACTTTCGAATCCTGTATGCATTATTATTATTTACTACGTATTAATCATAACGATAAAGTGTCTGTCATCACTGCTTTTTTCCTATTTTCTTATCCTACTACTATTACTTAGTACTTAATTTCAAATGTACATAAAATTTTAAACTTTTGAGCATCTTGTGCAGTGACATAACAGCAGAAATTAACTTTGAATATTAAGTAAGTAGGTTTCAAAAGGTTTGCAAAGTATGATTATATCATCAAATGATTCCGGTACAAAGATTTTTATCAGTCAGACACATTAGCATTCATACGCACGTACGTAATTTCGAATGTTACATTGATCGCGAACATTACCAAAATAAATATGTTCAGTACAATGGAAAGAAAGCAGGTCACAAAGTTAGGGACACAGAATATGTTACTCAAATACTGTTTACTTTGTGTCTGTCATAAGACAACAAACCTGTTTCAATTTCGTAAAATTAAGCCTCTTTGCCATCCAAGAAAGAAGCGATGTACTCGCTTGTTATTAATTGTCTCTGCAACCTCATGATGAAAGGATTTAAAAACATTTTTAAGTTGATTATTGAAAGAGGCCAGTGGCCTAGCTAGGTAAATATAGAATGTTATCATCAGTTGGAATTAAACTGGGTGGAATAAAGCACAGCGACTTCCGATAAAAAAGACCAGATGTTATTGTTTCCTCCGTAATTTAATAGGAGGCTTCACGAAAAGCAAAAGTTGGCTTGGATTCAAAATCCTCTAAACAGAACCTTCCTATTTTTATTTGTATTAAACTTACAACCTAATATGAATAATATCCATCTAATATGAAGTGTCCATTATGTGGCCCAAGATAATCTGTAACTACCTTCGAATAAGAAGACATTTTGTACTGTACAAATGCTACTTAAGACTGTGATGGTGGATTTGAACACTCGTAAGAACCATCATCACTATTTCCTAAGAGTGGATTGGCAGAATTTACATATTTTTGGAATACTTTAGAGAACTGCCGATTGTGCATGTTTCTTTACCATGCGATTTACCAAATTTATGTTATATGAGTGGCATTCATGGAACTGATATTATGTGGTATTTATTATGGTACGGGAGACCGAGGTGAACAATAAAATTATTTATGTGAAGTAACTAATAGGCTCTGATATAACAAGTCTTAGTGAACAGTTATAAGAACTGGAAGATTATTACTAGTATTGTTTGTTACGCAATTTTAAACTGCATTATTCCGCTGCATGTTCCCGAGATTTTTTTTAAATAGTGCACAAGTGTTTTTGTGCAGCGTGAAAGCAAAGTCCGGAATGCATACTAAGCGATTTCGTGATTACACTCCGAAATAAACGATTCTTTATCGATTCTCAAGTGACATCGCTTTATAAGTATACACAAATCGATTCCAATACGTGTGGTCTGGAATCATAAGTAGGTTTACGACATCGCCGTAAAAGGGAATCCATTAGAAAATTTATTGTTCGGAGATTCTGTCGCTATAGTAGATTCAAATTGTTAATTACTTCAAAAATAGTGTTTATCAAACAATCTACATTTGACTATATGTATTTATCAATTAACATTTGACTATATGTAGCTTCCACCTTGTGCTAAAAGATATAATTTTAATTATACTGCCGTTTACGGCAGAGTTAATCGTAATAGTAAAAAACCTAACTCAAAACTATTTTTTATCTGTCTTCGTTCTGCTATACTCATACTTCTATTTTTCTAAGTATGTTTTATGAGATAGTTATGGTAAAAAAATGCTTTTTGGTTTAAATATTTTTAGAACTAAATTATAATTATATATGTATATATATATATATATCAACCAACGGAAGAGTTTACTATTTTAGATTAAACTTCGTTCGTCGTTCTTTATTTTAACTTTAGCTCTTAAATGTTACGGTCTTAAAATTACTTAACAAAAATAAAAATCTCCACAGCGAAATTAATATTGTATACATCGTTACTATTAATAATTATGCCTATTGTACAATAACTCGTAAATACATACGATGTGAGTATTTCTTTTTACTAATGATAACTCAAACATTAAAAGTTAAGTTAATATTTCTTATGTCCATACGAGTTTATAATTATATTATATCAAATCGATTTGTTTAATATTAAACGTTAATTACTGGGGAATAAGGGAATTGTCTAATAAAAGAAGGAGTTTGAGACACATTAGACGGTATGTTAAGTTCTTCGCGGACTACTTAAAAGATCAAGAAGTTTTCGGTGTACACAGCGATCAGATGGCCACGTTAAAAATCAAGATAGTTGTGAATAACACATTTACTTTGTCCTGAGTTTACTATCGCTAGTAGATTTATGTATAATATTACATCAAAGATAGTACTGTAAAAAAAATGTAATACCTCACTGTTTGGCACGATTCGTAATTGAGGTCTTAAAGTACATTACAACCACGCTGCTTCATTGCGTATTGGGGCAGCATTACCAATATTTATGGACGAGTTCGTAAAAGTATTTCAAGATCTCAACCCCTTCTGGCTGTCATAATTTATGTTACAAATGTTTTGTTATCCACCTTACTTAATTTAAAAGTACATGTGAACGAAACGAAGGATAAGAAAATGTGAAGTGAAAATGAAAATGTAAAGTGTTTCAAAAAGCCAAAAATTATTGAATAATTAAAATGTAAAAAATTTACTTCTAAATCCCATTAATAATTATTTTGAAAATGAATATACATTTTGAATATATATTTAAACAGTGTATGCTCGTCTGTTTTATTAATATCTAACTTTCAGCCTTCGTTTTATTAATTACTATTAAATACATGAACTCTAGTATTTCGTAATTTATAATAGAAATCATATAATTAAATGTCTTTCTTTCAGAAGTCATAACATTATATTCTTCTTCTTCTCTCTTTTCTTTGAAATTGCTTAAAAATTGAAAATGTTTCTACCATTATGGTTTTGGCCGAAGTACTTAATTTTCTGGGTGATTTGAGTGTAAAATGATGAATTAAATGCGTCTTCATAACGATTTAAACCTATACATACATATATACATATAGTAGAAGCCTGATTGTGATAGACGCTATCTAACTAATCCACCAATTGTTCTTCGTATGTTTGGTTTCTTAGTTTGGTATCAAAAACTTCTATTTTTAATTTAATTTTATGTAGTTCGCTTAGCTGTAGAATAAAAAACAGCAATTTCAGTTGACCATTATATCGCTTATTTCTATTTGTTTTCTTTTCGTACGGCGAAACGTTAACACTAGTACTAACTCAACTACAAATATGAATTTTACTAACTCATTTGCATATGTGTAAATATGGGTAATTATGTTCAAAATACTTAAATGCAATTCGTGACTGCTCGGACGATTGTTTTTGGGAAACAATGCAGTGTAACGGTTGTTAGGAAAGTTTACTATGACATATTTCAAAATGTTGTTCATCATTATTGAAACATGTAGGTTAACTATAAGAAAACTTGGTGTTTTTAAATCTATACTGATACTTTCATACACACAGTCGAAAAGTTATTAGATGTCGGCGCGACGGTGCGGTAAGACAAAGGTAGCTATGAAATGAAAAAACTGATCACTCCCACATTTGTCTGTCTCTTTATCATACTCATTTTTTCCGAATTTTTCAGACAGACAAAATTGTAATTTGGGGATTTGATGTTTTTATCCGAAATTTTAATTTTATATATGTATAGCGAACGTTGTAAGTGGTCTGATAACTCTGGAGACGAGACGATCACTGAATGAAAAATTTCTTTTAACTCTTGTTTGAAGCAATTATTAACTGCATTCTACTTAATGGCCAAACCGAACCGGTAGATTTAAGAACTAATGATACATTAAATTAGAATAGGTTTACCAAAAATATCTGACGAAGACTAAATGGATGACAAATGAAAAAGATTTAACATGTCGCCTCAGTAATGCCTTGACTTGATGTATATGTATAAGTGGTAGTAATCAGTTACCATCAGATTACCCGTCTGGTCGGTGTTGCCGGCTGACATAAAAAAAATCTGTGGTTCATTAAAATCCCTAAAAGGAATAAATATTTCAACCAAATATGTTCGTCTACTTCGTAAGAGGTAATTTCATTTAATTCCGACGTAAACCCGCTCGATCGGTAATCACTGTTATTGACTATCGAGCTACCAGCAAGATTTATCGAATATTACATATCAACCGAATGATACGGTTGTAATAGCGATGTGCGAACACAATCAACATCATCGATGTTTGAGTCGATTTACAATCGATTGTACTATGTAACCGGTTCTCGTGTGACCTGTAGCTCTGGACTGGAATATTATACGGGCACGCAATCAACTTACTTGACCTGTAATACATATAAGTCGGTCAAGTTAACAGGTTTGATCCTTACGTCCTCTGCTTGACGACATTCCTCTGGATACTAAGTAACATTTTTATTGCGCTACAAACTCAAACGATAGCCAGACGTATTTTATTGCTACACGGCACTTTTAAAAACAATTCTTGATTTACAATAATCAATAAGTATATATACGAAGGGAAAGACACAATGTTTCTATTGGATTTGTTCATTGATAAATAGATAGGATTGATAGGATAAATTTATTGTATTTATATTAACAAATAGAAACTAAGTGTCTCTATTTGTTAATATAAGCAAGGATGTGGTAAAACAGTACAAATACATCGCCATAACATTAACATAAACATTATAGGACTAGATAATACTTTTTAACTTGTTTGTAATTTACATTAAATAAATCGTTTTATATTCTGCAGCACAAGGTAAAATTAATTCGTAAAAAATCGGAAGCACATTACGATAAATAGACTCATGTCCAGATACAATTATTTTAATAGTAAAATGTACTAAGTCTTCAAACTTATCCTCATTGGAAAACTTTTTGGAGCATAATCTGACAAGGAAAGGTGCGCTTGAATTATAAGGAACTGTTATTTCCATGGGATAAATTCGAAAGAGTCGCTTCATGTGTTTTGACATTTTAATTTTTAATGTTACTGGATAAAATTTGTGTGTGTTAGTGACTATGAAGCGATCTTCATGAAACCCGTAATTTACCGGGGACTCAGTCATATCTAAAATAGTAGGATGAATCTGAACGGGATGCAGTGTAGCTTCTGCAAATATTTTGATTACCTTTGTCGTAACTAAGTGGTCGGTATGCAAATCATAAAATTCCAAGTTATAGTAGCGTTGGTGATAGCCTCCATGTTCAGCTTTGGAGAATAATACAGGAATTTTGTAGGTGCAATTAGGGTATAGATACAAAAAAGTTTTTTGAAAAATAAATGTATCCAAAGAAAGATCAATTATTTCTTCTACTATTAACGACAAAAATGTGTGGATATTTATGGATTCATTTACCCTTTGGTCGATTTGTATATCTTGTAGTTCTTCATTTTTCAGGTAATTAAATGATTTATTTTCCACTTCAAAATTATCATCATCTATGCTCTGCATTAAGCTGTCGGTATTTACACCAATAAGATTAACAGAATCTTGATCATCTGACGGTTGAATTAAATTAACCATCCGTTTTTTTATACACATATAATAATAGTGATTATCTACAGACACTTTTAAAGTTCCTGTAGGAAAATTTGATTTTACATTGATTTGCCATGAATAAACAGGGGTTATATTGACAGTTTTTGTAACGATTATTCTTCTCATTAAATTTGAGGATTTCAAACAAATCGGTATACTCAATAATTCATTAGGACCAATTGACATTATATTACGTTCAATGCGAAAAACCAGATATAAATTAATATTTTCCATATTTGACAATAATTTAAATACAAATTTATAAAGTTTTGATAAGCCAGGATAAAGTTTAACAGGAGTCTGGGGATAAATATAAGTAATTTTAAATGGAAATGTGTCGGATATGGTTTTAAATCTTATGTATGTTGCTTCCGTGCCAGAATTTGTTAATGAAAACATAATTACTTGTTTATCTAAAATCGAAGTATTTATTTCGATTTTAGAAGGATTGGATATAATCCACTTGGTTTGAGGTGTTACTATTTCATACTTTTCTTGACTTTCTAGTTTTGATCTCATGTCATCAGATTTTTTATGTTTTTTATATAGGCTACTAAATGCTGATTCCAGTGGAGATATCAATTTACGTTGATTGGTACGAATATTAACAGGCAAATGTAATAAACTGGACTTTGTTTCAACTTCCAAACGTGATGCTTGCAAAAACGATTGTACTAAATTTTCAGATGGAATAATTTCCGAGTTAGGATGTGCTGTTAGTTTCATTTCGCTTATTTCATCAGATAGATAATTTGATTCAAGCGCTTTACAATAAGTTGAAACGCTAGGTTCTTCTTTTGGTAGTTCTGTAACTTTTTTATTACTTAATTTCATTGCTTCCCAAATAAGAGCCGTTCTTGCAAGATTATTAGTAAGGTTGAAAGGAGATAACCTACAGTTCTGTGTATGTAGTTTGTCGATGACAAGCCTTTTACGACGAGTCGCGCTTTTGATTTTGAGTTCATAATATTGTTTTTTCTTTTCAATACAATGTAATAATTCCTTCCAATTTTTCAATGTCGTGAAGTCTATTTTGAATTGCGATTCGATTGATTTCACAAGTTGTTCTATATTTATTTCACGTTCCTCTCCATTCCGTATCCGAATATGTTTACATTGGTGTAAATTCATAGTAACATGAGATTTTAAAATATATTGTTAAAACAAATAAAATTTCTTAGAGATATCAAGTTATATTGATATCTGACAACATCATTTTGAAGTTAATTAGGTACCGTGTCAAATTTTCATTTTTTTTTAAATGTGATCTTCCGAAGCTATTGATCTTTACTCGCTGACCTCCATTATGTCTAGGCACAAATAAATAAATGTTTGATGCCGTCAAAAATAATATTTACAAGGCGCGTAAGCAGCACTGTTTAAATGTCCATATAGTTTACAATCTTGTACTATCCACTTCACAATATTATTAACATTAAAATAGTGATAATCAATCAATAAATAATTAATAATGTTATATATTTTTTATCACTCTTAAATCCAGAAAAAAAACCTTATGAATAAATTTTTACAGTTCAGCGATGGAGACAGCAATACCCCGCGTCCTCCTCAGTATAGCTCTCGTCGCTTTCTTGCCAATGGCGTCACCCAAGAGCGAAGACAAAGTGGCTAAGGAGAACGTACCTCATTCAAGACAGAAAAGGATACTTTGGATAACGAACGATGGTCGACTAGCACTTCCTCCAGGAACTACGATGGCAATCACGCCATCCTTGTCGATGCCTTTTGTAAGGCATCCGCCTAAAGGGTTTCTTTCTAATATGACTGTCAGTTTTCCTTTTACGAGTAAGTAAACATTTACTAACTTCAGTTTATTGATATTTATAATAATATAGTTCTATAAACTATTGATTAATGAATCAGACTATAGGGTTTATATTCGTGCATTTTATAAAGAAAGTAAAATAAGTTAAGTTAGCCTTAAAAGATAATGGTAAATTTTTGAAAAAATAACTCCAATAACAGTGAAAATCATGTATTTTATTAAATTTATTATAATAACATCAACATAATATTTTATTAAATTTATGATACATTATTTTGTATTGATAAAGAGTCAATGATATTTTATTAAACAACAATCTACTTTAAGGATCAAAAGGCACAAGCAAAAATTTTAAAATATACTTAAAAGAATTCTTAACATGTTTTACATTCGACTTTACAGGTAAACTGACGTACGAATTGGAATTCAAAAGTCAGTATATTAGGGTCGGAGAGTACCGTAGAAAGACTAGATACGAGTAGATCTTAACACAATAACATAGATTCACTTTTCTTTAGATATTACGAGTAATAGTTAAACAGTAATCGATATAATGAGCAACAGATAGTAGCAACATAATTTGGAGAACTTTGAAGTGCCTAACAGTACTCTATATAATATATCTAACAGTACTATATAATTATGTAGTTTAGTGTTCACTTTCTAATTAGATATTTCATAAATAAACACTATCAAATTTCCATACTTATTTAATTGGTTAATAATATGAGTTCAAGAGGTTGTAATGCGAATAGTTGTAATGTAAGTGCGAATATGGAAAATTACATATTTCATATTGATTAAATATCAATAGTGACTCTAACATTTAGTTGTTTACAATCGTAGTATGTGGAATAAATTGTAATATCGATATATTTCTCGTAAAGTCATTATATTACCATTAAGTAACATGAGTATTATAATGTAAATATTAGGGACACTTGTAGTTACATGTAACTTGATTGATTAAATAAAGATTCTCGGCTCTTTGATAATATCAATTGATTCTATTTTGCATCGCTGTCATGATTTTATATAATGTATTAAATTTTCTTTAAGATTGGTGCAAAATCTGACTAATTAAATTACAGATGTAAATTATATATTTGTCGTGGATTTTCGATAAATTGGAAAGCTGCATTACTTATTGAAGTTAGAAGTACAATGCTTTGTTACTTTAGTAGTGATATGGATACTGATCTGTATTACAAATCAATAAATATGTATAACAAAACTTTGGTATAGTCAAAAACCGGATGATAAATTGACATTGACACAATATTAAAACAATTTCAAAAAAATTTCAGTCGACTTCGATAAATTGGGACTGACAGATAATGAGAACCCTTATGGAGATTTGCCTCCGATTTTTGCCCGGTCGATGGGAAATGCTGCAGCTTCAGTAATGGCGGATTATATTAGTCAGTATCTGGACAATAGGCGAGGAAAAAGGTCCACCAGAGAAGCTATACCTGAAGAGATAGAGAAAATAGTCATTGATAGATTTCATGGAGGTGAAAGGTGAGAGAAAATATTTCAGCTTCATATGTTTAATTCAAATTCAATAATTGATTTTAAACTTATAACATCACGGACATTATATATTTGAATTATCGGTAAATTTTATTTTGTAATTTACACCCATATTGAAATGAAATTTCATGAGTTTCTGTCAAATACAAAACTAGTCAAATTCTATTACAAATATAATTCGATATTACATAGAAACAGATTAAAAAAAAATTTGCTACCATTATTCTTTAAGAACCCCTTGTACACGTCTTTCAACATAGTAACTTAAGCATTCCAATCCCATAGCTTTTTACTCAAACTGATTAAGTTAATTTTTAAGTGAATTTGTATGACTAAAAAAAGGTGCAGTTGAAAGGCGCGATGATTTACGATAACATTTCTATAAATTTAATAGCCAGCTCCATTTGTACAATTTTCACGCATTCTATTTTTAAATTTAATAATGAGAAGGTACTACATTTTTTTTAAAGTTAATCGTGGTACCAAAAAGGCATAAGACCGATACTCGAAGCCGGTAATTACATCATAAATAACTTGCTACATAGTGATAAAAATGTAGTGTAAAGAAAACAATTATTTTTTCAAAAGGCACCGAATAAGGAGGCAATTCTTTAGCGGGCACATGCTGTCATATTTATTTATATATTACGAGTATTGTATGCTCTAATGATACTGTACTAAATTCAGGTGTTACTTTCACCTTCAGTTGCCAACATTGTAAATTCTTTCCACGACTTACGTTTAGACATCGCTATAGTAAGAGCGCTTGTTAAGGGTCGTTGAAATTCTTTAATTGATTCAGACATTTTTAATTGTTATATAATCTCTGTGAAATACTGAGCAATGCGTATGAAATTGAGAGCGAATTTCAAATACACGTTGTAGGTATTATGGACTCTTCTTACACTTACTTTTTCTGTATTTGTCAGTTTTACTAATAATGTGGTTAAATATTTCCCCTAATTTACTGTAAATGATAAAATGTTACTTTTACTACTAGTAGGTACCTTTATTACAGAGCTGTATTATATGGTATTGCTGAAGATTTTCTAGCAAATTTTGGATTAGAAGGCAAAGAGTGTCTCCTACGAGCTATATGCGAGATACACGCACATCCACTAACAAATTTCGGTTTTTTGGGTGAAGTCATGAAGCTGTTCTTTAGGTAAATACATTCTCAATCAAGGATACCTCAGTCACGTGCACATTTTACACAGCTTACTTTATTTACTGGTGAAAGCAGTAAATAGCTTCTGCAAGTAGGAACTGACTCAACGATAAAATTACCGTTTAGTCTATTGCTAATGCGAAAACAGGAAAAATAAACGCTGGTTTACTTTGCCATTCTGTAAATTTTATGCTAGAAATAATTTGTTAATTATTTCAACAGCCCAAATAAATCTCCATATGCAGACTTACTAAAAGAATATGTAGAAGCTCAACGCGCAGGTGAATCTGGAGGCGAATGTTGGCCTTATTACAGGCTTTGTCCGAAGAGTATTTTCCTGCCATCTCCTAATAAATACACGTAAGTTGTTTTGTAATTTTTGTCACAATTTTTGTTGAATGAATACTTTAAACATTAAGCTTGAATGTTCTAACACATATATCTACTCTAAATGTATGTAATGAATCTGTGTTAATTTAAGAACGAAATAATTTCAGAAAAGAAGCAGAGGAATTACACCGAAGACAAGACGAGAATTTAGATAAAAACGAAATAGAAACCAGAGCAATGTAGGACTAGATTCACACGATTAAAATATTGTGTGAATGAATAACATATCCCAAATGTAATTAATGGTAATTCCGAACCAAAGTCGAACGAAGATTAGTCTCTACAAAAATATAACTAGTGCTGGTTTCCTATCACTTACTACATTTTTAGCACGGTATATATGATGGAAAACGGATTGTAGATACTCTACTGTACTGTTTATTACAAATACTTGAAATTTAGTAAACATTCAGCTTTTGGTGCATCAATGACCATCGATTACAGTAAATGTTTAAGGTTAATTGTAAGGTTTGAATAGATTTACAGTTCGGAAACTAATACACGCGATCGATTCAGACTTGCCCGTTTTTTTAACATTTTGTTCATCAAAACATTGAAAATGGAAGTGAGTGATAACGAAACCAATTATTAATGTATAAGTGCCATTAAATACCAAGCTTAGATGAAATGTCAAATGATAGTAAATTTAACATTCACTTTGCGCTAGAATCGATCGGTTCGCACTTTATTTTGCATACTTTTTTGTACATTTTATTAACAGCTAATTTATTATAAACTCAGCTTCCAAACCACAGACAATATATTTTTTATAAAGTAATTATCA
>PDGT01000017.1:6279000-6440865 GCA_003671415.1 Megathymus violae | reverse complement strand
TATATATATATATATATATATATATATATATATGTATATACGAGAGGAGGAGAGGATATATATACTGAGAGATATTCATTTTTAATTAAATAATATATAAAAATACAAAAAATATGGATAGCAGACACAGGACTAAAATATTTATTTTGGATTTTGTTACATTTTATAATGTGTGTAATTAATTCCTTAGAATTCGGAACCAGTCAACGTTACATAGAAATATAAAGCGCAATAGGAATTATAATTTTTGATCACTAAAAGTTGACTAAGTTGTGTAATTGTATGTGGTTTGCGAACTGATATTTCCTTGATAATATTTATTCAATTTGTTTTTCTTGTGTTTATTGTTATTGGTCGGTTTATAGAATTTCAGTTACAGCTTAATAATTAATTTGATATTGTCCCATTATCAGTAACTATTTTCTTACTTCTGTTTTATTCCAATCAATTTAATAATCTGCAGGTTACTGGAGTTTCGTAAGCCGACCATAGTTGGTGCATTTTTAATCTAAGAAAAGTCCTATTAAGTTTTAGCCAGTGCTTTTTTAAAGTTGTTTATGTAGGCAAATAAATAAATATTTAATTACTTTTTATTTCTTATTAATTACAAATGTTTATTACTATGAAATTTATCATTCAAAAATTTTCTTAGTGAAAATCGAAAAGTCTAACGCGTATAATTTTATAAATTATATTATGTTAATATGTGGCAACAGTAAATAAATAAAACTTACCTAATCTTAAAAAATAAGATAAAACGCCATCTGTGTTGAACCAGTTATCGTTCAGGATCATTTTAATGCTAAAATTTAATGTCCGTCTTTAGACTTATGGATTCTAGAGTACCGCTAGATGGCAGAAATTCCTTATTATGAGAAAATTTTCTCTTGCCATTATAAATAAATACGAGATACTTAACGGAATATATTTCATTATTATTTTGATAAACTAGTAAGATAAAAACAACTCCTTTGCTGACACACCTTGTACAACACCATAAAAATTTCAAGCTTTCATTTTAATATCGGAGAATCATAACCTAAATTTACGTATACCTAACCCAAAATTTAAGCTTGGAAAAGTGTGAGATGCAAAGGTTAGGAGAGTGGAACTTAATTTTATGTTTCTAGACAGCTCTGCTATGTTTAAGGTAAATAAATCAATCTTATATAAAAAATAACAAGATTGTCATGATCGAGAGATATTATATTATAAAGTGTGTTGTTTCAGGCGCAATATGCTGCGATTGTTTGTATACTTATGTTGAGTGCTGTATTTGAAGCTGCATCAATAACGAAAAGAAGTTATTCAGATCAATCCGTAAAAGGATACATCACTGAGGTTAGTAAAATTAACGGGGATGATGTATAATAACTATGGCACTGAATGAATTATGTTGATTTTATCGATTTTACTAAAATAGTGTTTATAAAGCATGTTAATTTCAGAGAACATGTTGGTGGAATGAAGTTTGCAAAGAAGAGTTCCAAATGTTATTCCGATGTAAATGCCCTTCGTGGTCATACTGTCGAAGCCCCGGTAAATACTATAACGCAATATGTTCCATGACGGAAACCGGTTATATTTGGGATCAACCCAATTCACAATGGCGAGGTCAATAAAATATCTGTTCATTATAAATTTAAAGTGTCCCAGTTACCTTGTTCCTGATTTTGTTAATACATATATATTGTAAGGCGTGTAATAACAAGTGAAAAATGTTTTCCAAATTCTTGGAACAGAACACAGCAGGAGCGGAAAAACTGGGCAAATGTACCACTTACGACCCTAATTTGAGACTGATTCGTAAGGATTGAAATGAAATTTCGCCTTATATTTTCGTATGTAGTCTAAGATACCGTCTTGGATCTTTCGCTTTCACGAATATGGTCGATGATATTTTTTTTCCTTGACCAATTTGTTGTTTCATTGTTGATGTTATGTTAAAATAAACAACTATAATTTGAATGACAATTTTATTTGACCTTATCGCACGATTATAACCTTCTTAACTTCGATAATAATTTGTAAGTAAGCAGTTTGTAAAAGCCCAGACGCTATTTGCGCATGCGTAGTAGTAGCGACCTCTGAATAGAAGCAATAATCGATAGACTGGATAAAGCGGACGATTTTTATCAAGAGGCAAGTCATAACAATTTTGGTAAAATGTTGGATTTGATAATTGTGCTCTTTATTTACACTTCTGGTGTGTTTTGTGAACCAGAAACGGTAAGAGATAACATAGATTACTTTGGTTTTGGTAATGAAGACAATATTTTGAAAAGTCTCGATATACATATGGTAAGTGACTTCGATTACACAAGATTCTATCAGCAAAACTTTCGGTGATATAATAATATTTAATCTTTCATTACAGCCCAAAGATGAAATTGTTTTAAGGCCTCAAGAGGTAAAAGATTGGCCACAACAGTCGCTGAATGTTGGACAAATAACCGCAGTATCTATTAACTCTTTGGGTCAACCAGTAATTTTTCACAGAGCGGAAAGAGTTTGGGATGAAAGGTGAGCCTGATTTAAAAGTTAGTATCTGAAAAAAGCATGATTTTGTAGATAAATTATATGAGCACGTATTTCAGTACATTCAACGAGTCCAATGTCTATCAGAATTTGGATAAGGGCCCAATTATTGAAGACACAATTTTGGTGCTCGATCCCCACACTGGCTCCGTGCTACATAGCTGGGGAGCCTATGCGTTTTATATGCCACATGGACTAACTGTTGACCATCACGATAATGTATGGGTGACCGATGTAGCAAAACATCAAGTGTTTAAGGTGAGTTGTATCATATTTCGCACAAAATTTTGGTACTTCTTGTACTCAAAATATTCTGTGATAAAAATCTTTCCAAAATACATTATAATTTTTAGTTAATCTAACTATATGATTTAGTTAAAATTCTTAATGAGTTTTATTGTAATGTTTTGTATTTTAATGGGCTCTGAAGAGGTGTGATGACCAACAAATGAGATCGTGAGCGTGTTCTACCATGTGGCTCCAATACAAACTTGAGAAAATATTAGTGTCTAAATAGAGTGCCAGAAATTTCAGGCCACTTTATTATAATGACAACAGGACTGATTGCTGTGACACACATCTATTTACTAGCCATTCTTTGATTGACCAAACCAATCATGATCATTAGTCAATCATGAATACATATACCATAGCTATTAGTATTTACACATTTTAACCTTTATACTTGCAGTATACACCGAACAATCACAAATATCCTAGCTTGACAATCGGAGAAGCATTTACAGCTGGATATCCGTATAGGCATCGAGTGCTGCTCTGTATGCCAACATCTGTAGCAGTTGCGACCACTGGTGAAATATTCGTGGCTGATGGGTATTGTAACAATCAAATCTTAAAGTTCAACGCGGCTGGAATTTTACTAGTAGCGATTCCATCATTCGCAGATACGTTGACCTTAAACCTTCCACACAGCGTAGCGTTATTAGAACATCTAGACATGGTATGTGTCGCTGACAGGGAGAACATGAGGATTGTTTGCGCAAAAGCCGGTTTGAAAAGCTACGTCAAGATGTTAGAACCAGCAACCGTAGTCGAAGACCCCACTTTGGGCAGAGTGTTCGCTGTAGCCTCACATGGGGATATGATATACGCCGTTAACGGGCCCACATCACAAAATATTGCCGTCAGAGGATTTACAGTTAATGCAGTTTTTGGAAATATTTTGGATACTTGGGAGCCAAGCACTGTAAGTAACTAGAAAATATGCTTGCATTAATGCCTGCTGTGCAAAAAATCTCAGATTTCGTTTTCCGGACAGTGTATACATATACATATGTAACAGATAACTGTTTATTTCTAGGACTTTGTTGTTTTTGATATCATATGTATAAATATTTATGCCACCCGTCGAGAATATCTTAGTGTATGTATTCATACACACATATTCATACATATAATATAGGAATATAAACCACACCTTTTCCTTCTGGGTTGTCAAGACGTCTATACAAGTTGGTGTTTGTCTTCATTGGTATAACCCGTGAACTTTAGATGTTATAGCATCAATCCATTAGGGGCCTCCTGCTCAGCACGAGACTTCACTGAAACAGGCATAAAATCTTACTACCGCTCACAGGTACTATCCGATTTCAACTGTGTGGTACAGAATCCAACGGCCGTTAACAGCCCTCTGGCTCCATAGCGACGTCCGTTGTTAAGCAAGATGCATCTCGAGCAGAAGAAGTTGGGTTAGGTTAGAATCATTGGATCATTGGATCTAAAGAATCATTGGAGACTTTTATAGTGTTAGGTGTCATGGGTACTGGGGTAATATGCTACACTTACTCTCATATTAACACTGTTCGCAAGCATATTGATATATGAGTAAAACTTATCGACTACTATCTAACAATACAACATAGCGTGCTCTGTGAAGCACAGAAAAGCTTAATGATTTTTAAAAATTTTCCACCATCATTCAGCTATACCAACCGCTATCACAGTTACTTAACGAGGTCAATCACTTACGATGGTTACGTCGATGGAAGTAAGCTGTCATGAGCGATTTTCGAGCTACATTCTTATAACCTACAAGATATTACAAGCAATAAAATAATTCTACACAAAATTAGATACCTACTGCCATCCAACACTAATACCAAACAACGAAATAAATACTTTGGTTTACAGACAGTTTATAATGTAACTCTAACAACAGTAGTTTACATATCATAAATAATGTGAAAATTGTTAAAAAAACCTTTTGCCTTTACAGGGATTTACGAACCCACATTCCTTGGCTGTCACAAGAAACGGTTCTCATCTGTATGTCACTGAGATAGGACCAAACAAAATATGGAAATTTGAGTTAACTGACGTTTACGATAAAAAGTAATAAGATAACAAGAATGTGTACGAGAAGGACGAAAAAAACTTAAAAAGCCGAGGTCTATTTTGGGTTCTTGCCACACCATTGTACGAATTATAAAAAGCTGTATCTATGCCATAGACTCTATGGTATTAAAAGCAAAAACGTCGACGCTTGACTTCAACGCGTAGTGCACGTTAAGCCGAGTCCTACAATCTTCTAATCATCTGAAGCCGATCTGACGTCCTTTGGTGTGGAAAAACATTTATTAAAAGTGCTGATGAAATTCGCCATGTTGATGTCATACAGTAAATTCTTTACAACTAGCTCCAAATTATAATAGTAGAGATTTAATATTAAGTAATATCTAAAAATATATCTATTTAGAGGTAATCGTTCTACGTATATCATTAAGAATATATACAGCATATATCTATATTCTTACATACTGAACAATTCGCTTTGAACGAATACATATACTGTATTGACTAGTATGTTCTAAACGTGGTATTTCTAATCTGTAGCTTATAATTAAAGTTACTTACGGAAATAGAGGAAAAATGTTGCTTTGATGGATAAACTGGTAACGTCGTGACGGATTCGAATCACGCAAGCGAGAACACGGTAGCTGAACGCAGTCGAATACACGGCTAAAACTATACGGCTAATACTAGTCTTACAAATATAACATTATCAGTAATTAATTATAATTAAGGTTTATGTGTGCACGTATCACGTGAAAATAACCAGACGGATCTTAATGCAACGTAATAATTATGTAACTTATATTATGTTAACATAAAGGACAATTAATATTTCGTGTAATAGTAGGCTTCTCGCAAAAAAAAGTACACTATTACACCTAGTAAAATTAAGTCATATAGTTTCATGTATACTATATGGAAGTGCGGACATATTATTATTTATATATGGGTTTTTTAACTAAGGTTTGCCTTTTGATGGATACGTAAGACTCATATAGCCAGAACAATTATTTTATAATTATTTATTATTTATTAAAAAATATTTAATTTTTATATAAATTGTTTCTGTGTGTGCATTAATTGTAAATAAATAAATAAAATAAATAAACAATTACTAAAACCAATTGTTCTCACATCACCATAATGGGGCGTTTATATATATATTAACAAATTGTTTAAAAATAATCAATGGTAATATTTATGGTAAATACCATTTGCAGCTCAAAGATGAAATTAGCTGGAAGCGTTGAGATTACAGAATTATATGCTGTAGGCTTAGTATAGACAAGACTGATCTCGCAGTCCTATGTAATTTTTTCACAAAATTCAAATGTCATGTTGTCTTCACAAAGGATAATTAATTAAAATTATAACTTGAACATGGAACTGAATGGTCCAAAAAGTGCGCACAGATTTGCACATTTTTATCATTCCACTTTACATATATTTTCAAATTTAATTATTCATATTGACATAACGCAGTATTATTCTATAGCTATTTATTAAGAGTAGAGAAGTAGGAAATATCAAAATATATCCACACCCAAATCGAAATTTAGTAGTTTGATCACTTTTTTTAATAACAGCAAGTTCTTCAATGTAAATTTAGAAATTAAAAAAAAAATAGTGTTCAAAATTTATGTCTGTAAACAGCTTTTAATCAATAAAACATGTGCAGATGCTTTCAACACGATATTATTACCTAGTTTTAATAATTAAGGACCAAAAGTTATTGTCCATTGTTCTTCAAAATCATGTAGTAAAATAAAAAGATTGAAATGTAGTAAAACATTATACTGAATATTCTGTTTTTTATTTCTTTATTTTTTACATTCAGCGCCCGGCTTTTATATACAAGTTGCTATTTAATTAGCGCTATACTTACATATTATTAGAATAAATGCATTACTTCATACCTATTATTTACTTATGTGTAGGTACTTCAAATTCTATAACTCAGAATTGTAAAAATGTTACTACACATAAAATTAATATTGTCTCTTTTTCGTCACTTTCATGAACAGTACCATATCTGGAACAAGACAAACGTAAAAAATTAGACGGCATGAATTGCGCAGCTAAAATTTACTGGATCGTCCGAAATTACCTATAATTGACACAGGCCTAATAAATTGATCTCTAACCATTTCACATACTATTAAAGCCACTTCAACAACAAGTAAGCAACATTTAACAGAAATGAATGACTAAAAGCATAAATTAATTAATGAGTCAATGAATGTTTTCATTAGTCATTTATTCATTAAGTAAGAAAATTAACCGAAGTGACCTTTAATTTTTGTGATAAATGAAAAAATTAACTTACTTATAAAGAGAGCCATGACAACGGCCAGCATCAGCCAAAGCCAACATTTCCATGCACCCTTACTGTGTTCTTGGAGTCTTTCTGACTCCACTTTCAGAGATGACATATTCCTATCTGTTAGGTCTGATGCTTTTTTTAATGCCTGTAAAATCAAGTAAAATATATCAAATACATATTACTCATTTTTTATACTAGGGATGTTATGGATATGAAGTTTCGGATATGGATACAGATATATATAAATAATATTTTACCGGTTTCGGTTACGGTTATGAAATTATTTCGGATTATTCGATTGTTTCGGATAATTTCGGTTAAAGATATTAGATGATTTACCACTTGGAAAAAAATAATAATGTATTCACAAAGTTTGACTTTATTTCTAGTAATTATGTAATATTATAATCACAGAAAAACAATAGCTTCAAAAATTAAAAAATAAAAACTGTCTAAAATCAGAACGACGCGGCTACTGTATCGTATCGGCGGCCGAAAACATATTTATCGTATACGGTTACGGAGCTCCATAACATCCCTGTTTCATACTTAAAAAGTCTCCACCATTACATAAAGTTTAAATTACCAGCACCAAAATAAATTAATAATTAGACAAGTATCAAGAAAGGATTTTTGGAAATTCAACTGCTGATGTTTACTTTAATTTTAATGATCTTAAAGAGATATCACGCATCATGGTAATTCTCTTTAACAAATAATTTTACCTCAGTATCAGCTCTTATTATAGTGCTAGCTATCTGTGATTGCTCTTTCAAACTCTTGGTTAGCATCACCATGTTCTCAGCAACTTTTTCTTGCATATTCTGGTGGTACTTCAGCAGTGAATCAATATCTTCTTGGCTAGAACTGTTACTGGTAAAATTTGGTGCCTTAATTATGTTCCGTTTCCTCAAAGCATCATCACTATCTGCTGGTTGAAAATTCATTATTAATTTAAGGCCAGTACATCAAAGCCCAGATCAATAAACAATAATAACAAATTGTTATAATCTTTTTAAGACTAAGTGTATATTGATGATTGTACTTACAAAGTAATAAGTGACACTACTAGAGAGCTACGAGCATCAGAATAGTCTCAATGTTGACTCTTTAATCACTATATGTTCATGCACATGATGTAAGTAACATCAACTACCTTCCACTAATGATCCCTATCAAAATCAGCAGTGAGTAATCATTTTACTGCACAGTAAATTGCTGAAAGGTAACTGTTTTGTACATGGAGTTGTAGCTGTGGGTTTTTATATAAGATTTAACTTTTAAAAAATCAGTGTTATGGGTGCCATATTATGTCAAAAGCTGTTATTGTTTTTCCCCTACTATATTCTTTATGAATCAAACAACATCCACTTTATTTTAAATTCTATACTTACTAGTCTTTAATAATCATAATTCAAATTTATCACCTTGACCAAACAATTCTGCTCGAAGTTCTGCTCCATATTTTACAACAGTCTTTTGATGTATTTCCTGTGCTGATGCATCTGCAGATATCGTTGCAGCTCCATGAGAAAGCTGTTGTACAGCTTCCAACTTATAATTAACAAAATGGAAGTTAATATTACACATTTGATTAAATACTTAAATATAGGAACCAACTACAAAGGAGTAATGAATATCCTCTTTCAAGCTCTATATTTAGATCTGTTGGATGAAGTTTATGTCAATATTTTAACCAAACTTCTTTAGTCCATCATAAACTATCCTTTAAGGTCTTTAGTATTAAGTAAGTTTCAAATAACATCAAAATAAAACAAACCTTTTCCATAGGTGTATTAAGTGTTACAGTTTGCAGTAAACCTTTGAGAAACGTTATTCGTTTTGTATATTCAGCTAGCACATCTTTTGTAGGTTTACTGTAAATGAAATAGGAGAAAGCATTTAATTAAAAAAAAAAGTAATTTTATGTATATATTATAAATGTATTTTACTTTCACCTTACTATATATTTGTATTTTATTTCAAACTAATAATCAATGAAAGACAAGTGGTTTACACATTGGTCTTGCGCTCCAGGGACCTGAGGATCCTGTATCCTGCTCATCAAAGAAAAATTAGTTTCAAAGTGTACTGCTTATTTCACTTTATTTAACAGTTGTTTCATTGCAGCAGAAAATTGTGACGGATGCATACTAAAAATTCAATATGTTATGTCAGCCTAATATACTTCGCCGGCATGGTAGACAGTGGTTCAACTTGCAGGATTTAATGAAGGAAATGAAAATCGTTGATTTCAAAATCAATTGCGAGTCAAGTACCGAGGTCTGTAGGTATGAGTAAGAGAGCAGAGGAAGATCTGAAAGCTTGATGTACATGTAAAATTAAATACCTAGCATTCTAATTTCACGATAAAGAACTCTCAAGAAAGCGTAACGATGTACTCACTCTGGCCCAGTTTTAAGTTCTGCTAACATGTCACTAAGCGATTCCACGTAACTCTTGAGCTTCGAATTACCGTCTACCGCTTCTTGTTTTGCAATAAGTTCACATCTGTTAAGCAGCATACGTACGTTCATTTCCAATCGCGACTTTTTCATGACTGAGAGTGGTTTTATGCATTTTTCAAGAGCCATATGTTTCAGCTACATAAATTAAAAAATATATATAAAATAAGGAACGATATTGTTAAGGAAAAAACAATTCAAATATTAATTTATCTGCCAGTCGTTGTCATCTGTCATAAAAATTGTATGATTTAACAGAGCCCCGTCTTTCATTGAATGTATGACATATTCAATTTTTTTTAATTCAGTTTACATTTAGGCAAATTACATATAAACATTATTAAGGAAAAAATTCAAATAATAAAATTAAATCTGCCTTGTATATAAAATTATATACTGTAGATACCATATTTATGTTGTTTAGGTACTGTACCTACTTAAACATATTCACAGAGTACATTTGTATATATTGTTATACGGAGATATTCTTCTTTGTATTGTATGTCAAAGTCAAAGTAAAACCAAACCAAAGTGATGTTGTCAAAAAACGTCAGTAAGTCAAAGTTATATTTATATTGTCACCATAGATAACAAAACAAGAAAATGAGGCATTGAAACATTAATGTTATATAGTATGAAGTGTTGATATGTTTTTTAGAACATAGTATACATATTCAGCTAACATTTCTGATTAAGAAATCGCACTGGTTCAGTTGAAACTATTCACTTTTAACATGAAAACATCCACATCGATACTACAGTGGTATATTAATTATTGTTGAATGAAGTTACATTTTCGTTAACGATATAGAGATCTAAAACACATTTTTTTTTATATGTCCACATATTATGCTGTAGTTACTGAAAAATATTTAAATGATTATTGGCATGGCATGTTTACTTGTAACTTATACTTAATAGGATACTGTTTTGGTATGGGTTTTCTCTAGCGACATAGGAATTGAAAGTTATTACATATCGATGTATCCTAAGAAAGTAGTAAACGAAGTTTTGTCGGATATAATGTAGAAAGTGTAGATTGTAATGCTTACTTTTTTTTGCGCCCAGACAAAGGAGAAAGGGCTACCCTCTGGAGTAGCGCGGGAGGGGGGTGGTGAATGCTCATACATACCAGCGCAGCCGATTATGCTGGTTATGTGGGACTCCCAAAAAACCTAGGGGCCTACCCACTACACACCACCTGAGGTTGGTTTTGGTCATACAGCCTCTAAACCTTCATCTGATGCGACCCACCTTAAAGAAGAGGAGCGCTAAATGCTTACTACTAGGTCACACTTTTATATGCCCGTGCAAGATGTTGAAGAAGGCGACCCACTGAGATGACTACACTTTTGCAGGTTTATGCTCCATGTAGCTACTAGGAGATATCGAAGACATATCTTTTTTGTTAAGAAAAATCTGTGGACAGATGTATCGAAGTTTGACAAGGATGGTATCACTAATTATTATAATGCCCACTGTTGGGATTCGAAAGTGTTGCAAAAAAGTCAATTTATAGATACATGTAACACAATAACATTCATAATATTGATTGCCCTATCAACAGTATTGATAACATTGATACTTTGTAGAATAGGAAAATTACACAAATGTGTCTGTCCATGTAACAGATTTTGTGCCCAATGTGAAAACTAGGTTTTTTGTTACAGCAATAATATTGGAATAAACTAAAACAAAAATTGTGTAAAGGCATTTAATTAATTATATTTTAAGAAACATATAAATAATTATGATTTAGGTGGCTGTTTCTTGGCAGCTTCTGCTTCTGCCTCACTCTTTTCAAAATCAGAAATTAATTTTTCCACTTCCCCACTCGTTAACACTCTAATAATAGTTTTGTTGTCTTTTCGAGTAAGAGTTGCCATTTCAACTGAAATAATAAAATGTTTGTAAATACAGTATGTTTACATATAAACCTTGAGCTAAGTTTTTCTTTATCCAGCACTGATTGTGGGCTGCAGTAGCCAAATAGTGTGAAGGCGATGTAGGAGCCTTTATTATTCTTATAGTGTTATATAAAATCCCATACTATATAATAGCTCCATATGGTGAGCCTCCAGTTTGATTCTCACATACATTTATAATTTTCAAATTATTTGCATGTCAGATTAATTATTACTTGCTTTGATAAAGTATAACATTGTGAAAAAACTTACATACACAAGAGTTGAGTGAACTACAGCCTTAATTTCTCTCATAAAATTTTTCTCTCATAAAACACAATTACAATACCCAAGCCTGGTAGTGTACCAGTTATGGGTTGAAATGAGTAATCCTGAATACAATAAGATATTATATGGGGTAATTTTATCAGTACTGTTAATTCAATTTCAATATTACCTTTTTCTGGTGTTAGTTTGGTCATATCCAAGGTCTTGCTCAAAACCTTTATTGCCAATGCTTGAGCTTCAGCTAATGTTGTCTCATTTTCTTTATATTCCTGTTTCAGACTTGATACTGCTGCCTGAGGAGAAAATGAAATGAATTTGTATTTAGGTTATATGTTAATAACAGTAAAATATTTCAACAAAAGCATATATAAACAAGTGATCTCATTGATGAGGATGGTTCTATATTATATTTTCATCGTAACTGAATGAACATTAAGCCATTTTGTTACTTCTCTATATAAATTTACTGATAAGGAATATTTTGAAGTGAGGCAAAGTCTTCTTTTTAATAAAATTTTTGCTAATTCTAGTCTCTTTAAAACACACTATATTATCAGTAAACAGTATTAAGAAACAAAATATGGAGTCACTACATAATATTTCATTGATGTTTTTAAAAGTTCCTTATGAGTTTATTACCTGCAAGAACTTGGAACAATCCAAGGTATCAATATAGCTCAAGCCAAGTCAGGTTACCATGTTACAATATTTCTAGTTAGTTCTGAGTTTATTTAATTTTTAGTTGGGAGCCTTGGATCTATTTTGATATTCTGGCTTGTGTCGCGGGGAAATAAATCTATGCTACTTGTGGTGGTCAAATGAAATCATCAATTGACATAAAACATGTTATTGCCTGAATTCTGTCTGTATTTATTATATGGCAAATTTTATTATTAGGATATTTGACTACTGTGCTATTATCTAATTTACAATTTAAGACTTTATTACAATACAAGCTATTTAGCAACATAAATTCCAACACTACCAACTAGGCCATTAACTTCTACAACAATATGTGTAGAACTGACAAGTTGTAACTATTAAGCCTTCTAAATTGTGAGAAATGTTTTTTGTCATTACTCTGATAGTAGTGGAAATTAAAATACTTACAGCACTATTATTTCCAATGCAAGTTGCTTTCCAGCCACCGTAGTTGCCACTGGGGTCAGACTGGTATAGTTGGTAACCATAGTGCTTGTCCCAGCCCATATAAAGTATTGAAACACCAAAAGGCCTTTTACCTAAAAAAAAAATAGTTGAAATATTAAATAAACAATATGATGAACTTTTCGCAGTGAATATTTAGTGAATATTTTCAATTATTATAAAAACAATTTTATTCTTATTTAAATCTACTGTCACCCTCTTGGATCAGCTTATTTGAGTAAAACTGGTTTTAAGTCCTAGTGTGACTATGAAATACCCAGTTACCACTTCTTTATCAATAAAATATACTAAATTTATTTTAAAATGTTAGTACATCGGGGCACAGATAAATTGCACACTATGGAAAAATTTTATAAGCACTTTTCTGTTTCACAAGATAAATGTTAAACCTCTTTTTCAGTTGCATTAACAAAATAAACAATGCCTTCTCAGCAGTCTTTGTAATTGGTATTATTATAGAATACAGATCGGTTAAAACTTATATTGTTTCTAATTATTTCATATCATATCTATTGTAATATTAAAACTATTTTCTAAAGTTTATTCATTAAATAGTTTACCAACCTCCATATTGAGTATAGGCCTGTTTGACGTCACACAGCCAAGAAACCAACTGCTCGCATGGGATAGATTCCCCATACTGCAACAAATATCTTTGGGCAATGAGCCGCAGCTCATTAGTCAATACATTAGCATCAGATGTAATGCCAGCTACTGAGCAAACCATATCATCATTCAGCTTGTAGATCTTCTCAGAGAAAAACACCTCATCGAGAAGTTTGTTGGTATTTCTACGCTCTGCCGCGAGTAAAATACCATCAGTAGCTAAAATACCCAACGATGTACCGGCATGGCTGATAGCTTCCATGGCATATTCGACTTGGTATAAACGACCTGCAAATTAAAAAAAAAATACTACATCGCGCATTTAACTAAGAAATTCTTAAATATTTTCCAAAAACGTACCTTCCGGTGAAAATATTGTAGTCCTTGTGTCATAGCGCCGAGCCTAATGAAAAATAAGTCTTTGAGATTCATTGTTTTGAATGACCAAGCAGAAGTAGTTAACCTGTTATTATTTCGCGAGATTATTTAAGAAAATAGTTGTTACTTACCATTTTCGTATAAAGTATAGAGTTTTACTACGAAATGTTAATATTATTTGATATCCGTTCACTTTCTATGGAAGTCAATTTAATATTTTACCGGAATTATAGTAGGTACAATGACATGCAGGAGTTATAGGACCACAGACTAAAAATAATAATAACCGACTGACATATGACAATTCATAACAAATTGACAATGACATGAGAGCAAGTCATGAAGATTGTAAACTTAATTAAATATTTGTTCCAAAGTACATAAATAATAAAATTAGAACATTCTAATTCTTCTCAATATTAAAGTTACATCCGCTAAAATTGAACACTTTATAATTATATAAATATTTTGAGAGAAACTGGATGATTTCAATTTATGAAAAAAAAAAAACAAACGAGTCTAATGACTATTGAGTATGTGCCTAAATTGTCTTTTAAACTAGAGAAAAAGCAAATTATTCCTAATCTCAATTAATGTTGTACAAAATTAAAATTGACATTTAACATTTATTCTACATAACTTTTAATTACTTTTTTTTTAATTATACTCAATATTAGCCAAATACTGTAAATATTATAAAATAATTTTTTTGAATTAAACGTTATCCATCATCATCCTCCTGCCCTTATCCCAATTTTCTTTGGGGTCGGCGCAGCATGTATTTAGTTTTCTTCCATACTTCTCTATCAGACGTCAACTCACTAGTAACTTGCATTCTAGCCATAAATATCATCTTTCACACCATCCATCCATCGCTTCTTT
This sequence comes from Megathymus violae, assembly GCA_003671415.1. Classification (NCBI taxonomy): domain Eukaryota; kingdom Metazoa; phylum Arthropoda; class Insecta; order Lepidoptera; family Hesperiidae; genus Megathymus; species Megathymus violae. Next base: position 6,426,001 of record PDGT01000017.1, on the reverse strand, counting down.
GGCCTTCCTCTACCTCTATAGCCATCTACGTTCATAGTTAATAGCTTCCGTACAACATGCTCTTCATTCCTCTCTTGAATTAAACGATATCCAATTATTTTAATTAAAAGTTAAAAATTCCTATAATTAACTATTTACAAATATTAATAATTTAGAGTGCTTAAATTTAATTAAAATTTGAACATTTTAAATTGCAAAATTTGGAATGTTTTAAGTCTTTAAAAAATCTAAATTCTAATATAAATGAAGGTTATATAGATCAAATTATAAATTAATATGATTTTTGAATTAATAAAGTGTAAGTGGTAATAAAATAAATGTCTCTGGCCGTAAAAGTGCCAAAATTTTCAGACAATACGTTATACTTAATTTAGGACGGAGAAGGAAAACTCGGAAGCGATGTTACCATCCCAAATTACATGTCTTTAAGTTTAAAACTCAAAGCTTAAAATCCACAAAAATTATAAGATTTGTCAATCTTGAGTCTTTTTTTATTAGGTTTTATTAGTTGAGTCATATTGAATTTTATATCTAAGACATTTTTTCAAATACTTTTTATTAGTATGTATGTATGTATGTATTCTTTATTTTCTTTTTAAATTAAAGGGTAATTCTTAATTTTACTATTCGTGCATACCTTGTAATTCTTATTTGTAGGAATTAAGAACTTTCTTTTGTTCCATATTGTTTTTAGTTGATAATTTATTCGTTAAAAAGCAAAAAATAATAACAAATACATAATTGTTAACGGTAAATAAAAATTATTATTTAACAGATGGAGTTGTTGTAAAAAGTTCAACTACTCGTCAACAGATGACGCTTCTTGTTATTTTTAAAGTCCAGCCTTTATTTCATATAAAATAAATAAAAATAGCTCAATTTTAGAACCGTACATTAATATTCTTCTATAAGTTTTTGTAGACATCGTAGCAAGTTTGCATGCTGTCCATCTATTTAAGAGAAAATTCTTCAATTTTCTGAGCTGCAAACCTATATTTATTCAAATTCAACGATAGAATATAGGGATGTATAGAGCTTCCGTAACGTAACCGAATCCGAAAAAAGTTTCGAATATTTCGGATAGGGACGGAGGCTAAGTGAATCACATTATGACATGTTTTTGACGGCCGAGCGGATACAGTAGTCGCGTCGTTCTCATTGTTGGACAGTTATTTTTTTTAAGGCTGTAATTATTTTCTTTGATTTTAATATCAGATAATACCTAGAAATAAAGTCAAAGTGTTACCTTGTAAGTACATTATATATTTTTTTGCCATTCCTAAATCGTCTAATATTCGTAACCGAAATTATCCGAAACAAACGGATAATCCGAAATAATTTCATATCCGGAACCGTACCCGAAACCGGAAATATATTATTCATATATCCGTATCCAAATTCATATCCATAACATCCCTAATAGAATATACAGTACAGTATGAATAAGAATGTACAGTACCTATATTATTATCATATTTATCTAAATATGACACTTGTTTATGAAATTCGGATAAATATTTTATTTAAATACTAAAGTAAACACATATTCATGTGGACTTAAAGGTAAATATTATATCAATATTAAAAAAACTATATACTTTCTATCATTAAATTAAACCAAACAAAATATCAATATATCATCTTTTTCTCAATCTCTATTGTAACTCTATTTTAACTGGACCCAGATTTTCTCTAATTGGCACAATTTAGATCGGTCCCTTAAGGTGGATCTAGTAGATTTTTTAAACGTATGGAAAACGCCAATCAGACATGTCATTAATGGTAATATACATATACTGCTCGAACATGTCCCTCTTCAGACATATAAATGACAAAGACGCCGGGAAATAACAATGCCGGAACCGTGCAGATTAAGACTTACTCTATAATTGTCATATGTTGATTTGCTTTTTGCTAAGGGGTTTTTTTCGCCATTTTTTATATCTCAAAGTTAAAGGAATTTGTCGAAACGGTAGTGATAGTGCATTATTGTTATTACAAAATACCGAAGTGATTAAATGATTTCCAATAATTAATGCAAATTTATAATGAAACAATTTTTTTTTTTTTTACCAACAGAATTAACAAGTGTTATTTATAAACTGATCTTTTGACTGACTTTTTCTCTGCATTTCTTTTAGTTTAACGTGTTTAACATTTAAATACTATTCCATTCTATTCAAAATAAAAATATACAATAATTAAAATTTTTATCTTTATTAAATTCCATTTATACCACTAACTCTACTTAATATTATTATACTACAATAACAATACAAGTAGCTACAAGACAAACACAATATTTCTTATTACCAGCAGTGTTTACAATTGCTTACAATAAATAAAGTAACTCATGTGAAACTTAAAAAATATTTTCTTTTTATAATTTTCCATAACGGTGGACATACAGTTGTCGTGTTTCAAATCGGTAAGTAACTAGAGTGAAGCGCTATCAAATTCTACCATATTTAAGAACCGTCGATTTATGAAAAAAAATACGAGTACATCGCGTGAATATCGACATTGAGAATTTATCTTTTATTGATATCACTTAGTACATGGAGGTAGTAACAACATCGCTTACAGATATTTTTATAAAGTAATGCCTAGAATTTTTTCCGTTCATTTGCATGTATCCCGATTAATTCTACATCGAAAATATACTACTGTTTGATAAAATTAATAGATAGATTAACAACAAATTAAACCTGAATATGTCCGAACACGCATTGAATATTTTATTATATTCAACATGAATATAATAAAATTTTCATTAAAACAGTTATCAAACAAAATATGCAATTCTTTCATTTCGTTATATCAGGTAGTTCAATACCAAAACGTAACTGCATGAGTTACATATAAAATAAGTAAAGCTTAACATCAACTAAAGAATAATATGTAACACTTATAAACATATAAAAAAATTCTAGGCTGTGCTGTCCCCGTCAGTGGAGCCTTCGACTTTAAATGACGCTTCGCGTGGTCCTTATTAAATCTATGATAGGTTGGATTATTACGTAAATTAGGATCATTATCACGAATACAATCAGAGCAATGCTCAGGCCTGCTTGTGCAGCGCTGAAGTAATCCATATTGAACCCAATCGCTATTGTAATAAGCCCCATACCTAGAGCAAACAGGCCAACTGCCATGTGTAGTATTTTCACGGGTCCACTTTTTACCATCAAGCGAACCTTCGAAGAGAATAACGCAATAATCCCTGAGATAAAGCTTATTATTGTAAATACTAGCGCGATTACACCTGAAAGAGAGAAACAATTTGTTTGTTAGGTAAATAACGTACACTATATAATTACTATACACTATATAATTACACTATATAACTATTATAATTATTTATTTAGAAGTGAAGCGCTCAATCTGTCGATGTGTCGATTGTATGTACGTCATCGCCAGAGTTAAAAGTAACTGCAGGCACAGTCGATATTTGGGTGGGTGATCGTTAGGTGCAAAATTTCTAAAGCTCTTCCATGTATGCATGCATGTTAAGCTGTCGGTTATAATATTTACCCTTTACAACAATCGTTGAGCTATAAACGCTTTATTGGATACCTTCGACTGTCACAAGAACTTCGGACACTATGATTTAGCCATTATGAAGAGAGATCCGTGCCCCGTAATGGACCGAGTATTGCTTAAAGTCACTTTAAGGTATTTTGGAATCTAACGTTATACGAGAAAAATTAAACTTCTGAAATATACTCAGATTTTTCCCCATACTTAAATGCTTACTGTACGTACAATCAATAAGTTATTGCAGTTATCTCGTCATCATACGTCGGACAATCTCCAAATATTTCGTAACTTTTTTGATTAGATAAAGGAATTTGGGTTTACCGCAGATGCCATGGATTGTCTGAATCTGCATCTTTACTTCGGCAAGAGCGAGGAAGGTGCCGGCAAAGACAAATATAGAGCCGATGAGCTGAAGACAACCATGGATGATTCGTTTGCTATCTTTCTGTAGCTGGAATGACCACGAGTTGTGTCTGTGAAGTGTTAACACGGCTTCTACCAAGAACAATTGATACTGAAACAAAAAGTTAAGGTTTTCAATTCAAGTATTTCGGTCAGATATAAATAAAATTAATATCCATTTTAAAATTTGAAGCTAATATATTAATTTTCGAATATTTATGCTCTGATTGCAGATAAGTTTCAATTCAGAATATAAAATGTAAGTTCAGTTTACAACCTTAGGCATGTACATAGGTAAGTTGAACGAAAAAATTTCACGTATACTAACTGGTAACTTTGTATTTTACTAGTACGTAAATTATCAATAACCTCCTTTGCGTAAAAAAAGTAATAATTATTATTGAATACTCGTAACGGGTAGTGTTCTGGAGTTTCAGAAATTATATATTTAATAATCAATGGCTGGCAAACATATTATTCCGAAATAGATAGCAAACTTAATAGTTTACCAATAGAAAACGGTTTTGATAACTTAAATAATCTTCATCACAATTTGAATAGAAGTGTACAACGATAATTCAATTTAACAACTGACATGATCACCATTCATGTATACTTCAAAGATATATACAGTTAAAATAACACAATAATTGATTAAATATATTCAAAACTAGTAACAAATCCTTTTTCTATTAGATACTTATCGGTACGTACTCCAGTTCCAGCAAAAACAATATGTAATTGTAAATTGCTAATTGTCCCATTTGGTACAGAGGTCAGTGCGAAGTTCCATAAACAAAATACCACTATTGCCACTTGCATATGATGAAGAAGGTTAATCAACTGGCAAATGGATGCCCAAGCAGAATCCCAGGTCGTACTATATGCGTCCCCACTTTCTTCATCGTATTCCCCTGGAGCCCTAGTCAGTTCGGCTTGATAGGGCACATGTTCGCGAACTTCAAACACTTCCACTTTTTCGATAGACTGTCGGCTCGTGCTGGGTTTGTCCATTTTTGACCTCTTACGAACAGAATATCCTCCACGAACCGTTGTAATGTAGTAACATTTACCAGATGTTACATCCAAAACACGGTCACATGGGATCCTATCAACTTACGAACTAAATTTTGGCGACCGAGTTTGAGTTATCAACACTCTTGTTTCTGATAACATGAGAGAATTTGATCGGTTGCTCAGGCTATCTTAATAGGATTGACAGCTTCGAGATTAGGATCTTGCGTAATGTTGCAATTGAGAGACTCGAGTTAAATATTTGAAGATAGGAGTCCTACCATGGTATTGAATGAACACTAAATTTGCCTTTCGTTAAGCATATTATCTCGTATATGCTGAATCATTCTTACTTATTTCCAGAGGAATCAAACGGCATACTCTATTACTGCTATTAGTGAAAATTGTCACTCTTGATTTTTATCGTTAGAAAGTAAAAGTTTGCCTTGCGGCGAAGTTTTGACGGCTTAAGTAACATTTTCAATTGGCACAACTTTAAGCGGCGTAGCTTGGTGAAAAAGGTACTTTTTGAACCTTCATGGTCGGGAGACCCGTTTTAGTGAAATGCTAATACGTTAGCGATAAAAAACATTGTATGATCCTGTAAAAGTTTATTTTGTCCAACAACTAATTTAAGGTTACATACCGGTGTCCATTGTAATTTGTACCGTATGGTATTTTGATTTAATTAATTACGTGTTAAAAATTTATAGCCCGGTAATGACATACGTGGGCAATACTAAAGTGACCCGCCTTCTAATTAATAAGGAAGCTAATTACAACCCGCCTGCGGTGAGAGGTATGTGAGGCGGAACCCATTTATTATTGTATCATTTCATAACGAGCCGAGAATAATAGTGAGTTTTGGATGATAATTTGTGTAGTTACGTTACGATTAGATTAGGTATGATTTAATTTAGTGTATTGTGATGTATTTGTGGTTCTTAAAAGTATGACGTTCTATATATTGCAATAAAGCGACAGTACTATTTTGTTTTAACGTAGCTCACCTATAACCTCAAAGCGTATTACACCATGACAGTTGCTCGCTAACTAAACGGATTAATGCTGCAAAACAGTAAAATCGTACTGATGCTAAGCATTCTTGTAACCTCGGTCACTCACATACGCGCAAAGGTTTGAAATGTGTACGAATGTTCGCACGTATGTGTGGGGCTGATAAGCAAATGGGTTCGCATATGAGTATGCGAATCTATTTGCGCATCCTCCAACACTCCATCCATTTCCAATATAGAGAGTAGCTGGAACTACTACAAAAGTACGTATTAGTAGTTAAGTTTATAGTTATTATAGTAGACGCTGCAAACGGCGAAAAATGAAGACGTCTGTTTATCACCTATGCAATTGTGTGCGCAACTGGTCGCACGAATGTGTGGGAGACTACGTTAATGTTCGAAGTTCGCGCGCTTTGATGTGCGACAAAAACCGACACAGCTTGGAAAACCACGAATGCATCAAAAACTTCGCATAATCATTTGCGAAGGTCGTCCTGCACTTGTAGGTTCGCGTATTCGCGTGAATGTGAGTGACCGGCGTAAGGTTAGTGTCAGTGTATAAACATATGCATACATATGTATACTTTTATACAAATTTTTATAGCTACATATGTTTTATGATTCCTGCAGATTCTCTAAGTAAATCATAGGAGCGCACGCCTCACGTCATCTCGCGGTTGTTACTTTGCGGTTGTTATTATAAATCGACGGGTCGTACCGACCTTTCGACCATTATTATTATATTTATCGATAGAGCCACGGCTGAATGATCTCTAGTTATGGTGAAATTATTTTATAAATTGCAACACATTTTATCTGCGTTAATCAATAGTTAACAACCCGACGATTTATGAGTAAATTGTTGATGAAATCGATGAATTTTCTATTACGAGTACAAAAACATTTGAAACCGTTTCAATCTTATCTAAGTGCTGTTAATGTATATACATTGCAGTATAATTAAGTAATTTGAAGATATTCCTAATTAATTGGTGTAATTGTTTTTTTTTTTCTTTTTTTATTTATCTTTAGATTTTTTATCATATTAATTAAAAATAGTTATCAAAGGTTCAAATTTCTGTAACTTGCTTACTAGCTTAATTACCCACAAATAAATTCTTTATTTCTTTTCTCTCTTGCTTCCTTTAAGTCTATCTTTCAAAACGGTTCTTCTCTTTTTATATAAAAACGGGATTGAAAAATTAATTATATATATGTATGTGTATTATGCCTATATTAATCGAGAAAACTATGACTTTAAAGTAAAAAAAATAACTCAAATAGGTTCCGTGGTTTCCGGACATTACATTCCCCATATATACACAAACTCAGAAAATTCGCCCTCTCTCTATACTGTTAGTATAGATATAGTTTTACTATTATTGTGATAAATTAAACTAATCCAGCTAAGTGGGCATGTTAAGGCTGGTTTAATATAAATTTCTAAGATGTTATTTGTGTTACGTATGTCCACGGACGGGATGACCATTTTCATTTGTAGGCCCTAAAATTTTTTTTGAGTAGGTACTCACACAGCCACATTTAAAGTATGCAGGGCAAACATGACATTAGGTACCGTAACGTTGACTAAATGACAACTTCAGTAAGAACAATGATTGATGGAGACACTAACAGTTGTTGATGCACAGTATTACTCTTGTAGTAGGAAATACGCGTTCCTAACGCGTCGTAAGGTGCGAGTACCGCTATCTTATCCGGCTTGATAAATTGAGTTTGTGATATCACTTATATTCCCGGTTCCGTGCTCATAATTATAAATTTTTTTAGGGCGGTATTTGTACGTATAAAGTGAAAATTAAATTGATATTAGTTCAGCCGATTTGACCCGTAGGTATGCTGTAACTCAAATGTGTATTGACATTATCAAAAGGTTTTTCTTCGTGCAGTTTTTACTTAAAATTCACTTAAGTAAAATTTCAGTGGACGGATGATAGAGGCGGATTCTATAGATTCATCAAATTATTCTAATTCTATATCTCCCATAGAAACCATTCTCAGATATCTCGAGATCTGATAGTACGAAGTCTAAAGCGTTGGATCAAGATTAACTTTACGTCGATTGCAGTAGTGAATTACGTTGTCAGTACAACGACGCGTAGTAGCATTGTCATTTCCATCACCCGGGATGAAACCGATAAACGGTAACTATATTTGAATCGTAAAAAAATTGTGTAGTTAATATCTTAACTTCATTATGTTTATTAAATCATTATCTCCTTATAACATACATTGCGGTTAATGCCGGCTTAAACTGAGATCACGAGAGAAAAGTTTGAATAAAATTGTCATTACAAATAGTATTTAAAGAAACATTTGTGATGTGCAATTAATATGGCGTTTGCAGCGGTAGTTAAGATCTTAATAAGAAGGCCTGAGAGATTAGAGGCAATGCAGGGTGGGCTTTAGTAATAGCCGCTTCCATTATGTGTGGTCCTATCAGCCAGTCAGTGAGCTGGGGATGAACAGTATAATCGATGTTTTGTTTTTTTTAGATGTTCGATATATAAATACAAACCTATCATCACAATTCGGTGTTAGTCTAGTTGTTTCAATTAAGATCACCAAGGCGGATAGGGGAGTTGGACGTTTTTTTAAAATTCTAAACATACTGGAGTCTATACCTAAAATTAACATTCATTTGGTTGGGTGAAAAAAAAAAAAAATTTAAAACCACTGCATTGTGGAAAATTATTCACACTGCATTCTGACTAATTACCATTTTTGGTTATATGTAGTCACAAGTTTAATAATTATCCAAAAATAAAAAAAAAACAAGAATAATTTGACATAAATTTTCTAAATTAAGTTTAGCAGTTGGACATTTATTGGTTGTAATGAAGATAATCAGTTAGCCTTATGTAACGTTCGGGCAGAGTTTGAAGTACCTCGGTCAGATTTTAACTAACTTGTTAACGACACCAGTATTCATTTAAAACCAAGGAAAACGGAGAGTGAAATGTGTTACGATTTTTAATATTAAATAAAAGCACCAATATTATTGAGATATAATTATTCTATTTAAAAGAGTAAAAAACAATTAATATTGATTGCTACAATTTTAATCAAATTTAAGTTATGAACAAAAATATATAAGTACATCAATTACAATTAAACATCTTAGTTCTTAATAAAATATTTAAGTAAATTATCAATGATAATAAAACATCTGAGTTATCTTTATAAGCTTTATCGATATTTCTAAAAATGTAGATCCCACTATTTGAAAACAATTTATACGTCGATAGGTAATTTTTTAACTTAAGTAAGTACTAGGTTCTGTATCCCATCTGTGTAATTGTTACTCGTGACCCACATGTTTCATGCTTGATAATTATGAGGCTGTGTTAATGTGATATTTATTACTAGGATAAGGAAAAATATCCCCTTTGTTAAGTGGTTTATATTTAACTGATATAATGTGTACATAAATAAAAAAATGCATGAAAAGGCTTTATCGTTTAGATCAGTTCGATTTTTAAAGTTCTGTACATTCACTGTTAAAACCGATCGTTATAGCATCTATCGCGTGTCTTTCTGTCTATCTGTTCGTTTGTTATAACGAATTTTCTCCGAATCTACTGAATGGAAAAGGTTGAAATTTGCTACATAGATATATATTTATATAGGTCGGTAAACAAATGGTGTCTAGAGGTTAATATTATGGGTAAATAAAAAATGAGTATATCATGCGTCGTATCAAATGAGAGAGCTTATTATAAGGATCACATTTATATACCTACATTTTTTTGATAAACCTTTTGGGCCAAAAATTTTCCGCGTATGTTCTTAATAAGTCATCTTTGTACTATTACTTAAAATTTATAACATTTAGTTTTCACTTATGGGCATGTATTTTTTGTTAAATGACTCGGTACGTTACATGCAAAAGTGGAAATGTAAGGCATGCAGGAATTTTCTACTTACTTTAAGCAAAATAAAGAAAAACTTTAAATTTAGCTTACAATTTTCAATTAAATTTTCTTTGAATTATTGTAATTATTTTGGCACTTCCTCGATCATCTTGCGTCGTTTTGCATGTCAGGGTATCCCGTATCGAATGAGTAAGTGGTTAGTGGAATCCCTAGGGAATATGGCGCACACTGATGACGAGAACTTCATAGATTACCCGCAATAAATCATCTACCTTTGAAAGTAATTGTGGCAGAAAATGGAGATTCAATAAATTAAGATGGATGTCCGTAATATATTTATAGAAGAATGCCTTTTCATTTTAACAATGTCCAATTGTTCAATGTTAAGTTTAGACAAATTGTGTTGTGAGTGCATTGTTATGTAGCCTGAATATAAAGCGACGGCGGGAGTATTTAAAATAGCAAATAACTTTTTGAATAGATAAAACTGATATAAAATAAATAAAGTACAAATATCCGAAGTGTAATAATGTGCCGACTAAAAAAACCGCAGCGATTCCGACGAACATTTGACCGAAATCCTTAATCAACGGTTTTTCGTAATCGGTTGAGAAAAGAGTACCTACCATGTTTGAATAATCGTTTTTGAAGCCATGATTATAAATGAATTGAAATGCATTAATATTTATCCGAAGTTGGTTTCTACAAACACGTTTCGAAAACCAAAATCGCATTACGCCATCGCTTCAACAAATCTCTCCCTACCGTCAGTGGCTCCGGAAGAAGAAGCAGCAAGAAAGTCCCAAGGTATTTTTTTCCTACTCACGGTTACAAACAGCACTTACTCCTTATGGCTAAATATTAAATTCATGTCCAAGCAGTGTTATCCTTAATGTAATCATCTAATTTGTATTACTTTTCTTCATAACAATGCCTTTGACGTTAGTTTCTTTATTTAAATTATGGCATTACCATCAATTCTAACGGAATTTTATTATAAACATTTACACGTCTACTATTTCTATTATTATTGTTGTGAACACCACTTTTCTTAAGAAAACTATCAGTGTATCGTTTTGATGTGGTCAGAAAGTTTGGATTATATAAGCCTCCCTTACTGTGTTGAGACACCATAATGCCTTAGTTTATTTATCAGTATATATTATGGTCAACGTAATCGAACGCTTTTGAGAGATCACAAAATATACCAATGTTCATCACAGCTGTAAAAAGTCCTCACATATCAGTTGTTTAAAATTGAAAGTTTTTTATTGTATCACAAATTATATGCTTAAAGCTAAATGAATTGTGGTATTTCTTAACACATGATTCCATTATAGACATAGCAAGCCGAGATCTTGCATTTAAGGTTTTTGTGGTTTTATGTGATATTTTTGAGAAGAAATTGTGAAATGCGACTGCAACTGTGCCACCGGAAGTGACATTCTCGTTATTAACTATTAAATAAAAACTAGGATTATTTAATTTTACTTTAACAAAGAGTTATGAATAACATTCCAGGTACCTTTAACTTTGTTTGGTGAGTTCTTTATTTTATTACGATATAAATCGATTTAGTTTTCGCACAGATCACTTTAAAAGTTTTTGTATAAATTCTAACATGACTAAAAAATTTTGGGTCTGTGGAAGTCGATTTTTCAGCGTAGATTTCAAAAAGTCTAATTTTACTTTTATAAATGCCCGTGGTTGATTAATCATATAATTTAGTTTTAAGATTATCATTAAAAGTTATTTATAATATTGGGGACCTTTCTAGCAATATTGATTTTAAAACGATTTATGCTACCTCGTGCGATTGGTTTATAAATTATATTACGTTTAGTAAGGTCATGATGGCACTAAACGATGGCAAGTTATCCGCTATGATCTGCTAATGTGCTATGGCTATTTAATATTTACTTTTTTCCACTCTTTCCAATTTATTACGGTCCCCAAATCCCGTTTACTACTTTGGCGATTTGAATTCACCGGCGTTCGGCCTCCTTTATTGTAAAACTAAATGAAAATTTTCAGGCGCGCAATTCGTCGTCGGCTTCTAACATTACACAGAGCTTTAGCTTTTGCTTGCCTTGCTTTTTCGAGTTCATGATATAAATAATTAAAAACAAAACGTAGCGAAGTTTACAATGAAACAAATTGAAATTTTTTAGCATAAAAGTCAAAACATTCGCTTGACATTGAAATGACATAAATGTTTCATTATAGGTAAGCAACTAGTCGTTTTGTAATATATGTATTAATAATGGTTTTTAACTGTAATATCGCAGCTTAGAAATTCTAGCAATACAAAGGTAGACTAGAATTAATACCAAAGTGTTTTATTATACTTTCATTTGATTAGAGTATTTTAAATTTAAAACCTTTGTTTGAGTATAATTGAGTTTTGTTGACTTGGCGTTGTTGTAATCTACAAAACGGAACGTTTATTTTATGTGTCCGATAGAAAAGTCAAATGCCGAAATGTCTATTGTGACCTAGATTACATTATTGATACATAGAGTGACATTATTGATACATTTCATTTCTCGACATTCTCGTCGACATTTCTCGTAGAGATGTAACATTCGAGATAATGTCTATTGTCGACATTATCTCTTCAATTCGAGAATTGGACTCCTGAACTATTATAATTTAGTATTGACTTCTTAATAACATTACAATCACAAAATATATTATCTAGCATTATAAATCAAGGAAGTGTATACACGAAGTTACCACTGAATAAAACTAATCACAGTTATTCGCTCTGTGTAAACATTCCCTTAGAAGACCAATTAAAATCACTTATGACTCAAGCAAGACCAGTTGCACCATAAATCGGAAACAAGTACGGTTACTTGCGATAAACCGACATCGAGTGCGGCGCTATGGTATAATTAATATAACTTTTAGTCGCATTTTTACTTTCCAAGCAGTAAAGTACTGAAAGTACAGAGCCCTTTTTCAAAGCTAGTCGCGTCAGTCTGTGCGCGGACGCAACGCACGTCACTGGAAAATCCGGTGCATTTCGTAGGGCGCATGTGAAGACACTCTCGCGGTTATGATTTCCTGGTACTCGCATACTTTGTAACTTATAATTTTGTCATTTATGTAGTAATTAAAATAATATCTGTGAAGTGCACCATTGAATCGAGTTTATATAGGGTTGGTGAGTATTTTTTTTATCATATTTATTCAAAAATGTGAATATTAAAATATACAAATTGACACTAAGTGGAAATACATTCAGGTGTATTGAATTACCGATATAAAGTTAAATGGAAAATAGAATGTATATAATTTTAGACTGGATGAGAACTCAGTACGTATTTTTCAAATTGTTAATATACAAATAATTAAGTAGCACATACGTACAAATAATTAAAAACTCTATAAATTCGACAATAATATTGCGAATAGGTGATACATATTTAATTCTTGTTTATATGTGAGTTAGAGTCTATTCTATGTTTGATGATTTATAAGTACCTACTCAAAGTTATTTATTTGAATTAAAAAAAAATACAATAGATTTATTTATATTATATATTGTACCAGTTTACTACATTTGCTAGTTAAATAAATTTTCGGATACGTTGGTCAGAGCCACCTTGCTTTAGTTGATTTAAAAACTTAATAGTGGTCAAACAATTCTATTGAACCAGTATAAGGAACGAATTACGGATCATATAAATAGTCTCGCGTGTTTTATTAAACGAATAGTTATAATTGATAAATAAAAAATGGCTGTAATATTAAATTATATATTTATGACCTCTGTTCCAAATTTGAATTCTGGGAATGTTTATTTTCATTACGAGTGCAGTTATACAAAACCTAAAAATGCCAAGTGACTCGATTGTGTGTCCCATACTTTTTATAATTATATATATATATTTTGAATGGTTCATTTGTACACTTAAGTATAATTGAGACGGAAGCATTGCGTGTTAAATAAACAAATAGATACGAATAGTTTGGTTCGGACACATGTTCGGGAGTAAGGTTGCTGTCATGCGATTTGCACAAGTACTGTAGCGTTAGCAAAAAATATAGTATTGTTACAAATTATATAAATAAAATGTTGTCAATTAAAATTTAAGTTCAGTTTATGCGTTCTATTTAGAATACCGGTAGAATAGGGTATTTATCCGGAAACTTCCTTTCCTAATGAGTTGACTCACTTTATTTTCTATTGGTTCACAGAATGTTTGCTTTAGAATCTCTTTGGCGGAAAACGTTGAATTTTAGTACCCATGTATAGAGTTGTAATCCTGCGTACGAATCGTAAATAAAAATTTTAATTTTAGGACGAAAGTTATAAAAACAAAAGTTTCCTCAGTTCAAAACTGTCTTACATTTTTATTTTTGTTCAAAATTTATAGTTGGAAAGGTAAAAATAAAATGTCTGTAAGTTTTAATTACATATGAATGTAATTAATATGGAACCAAATTTTACACTATTCCGATGAGGACGTAATCGGTTGTATCTTAACATAATAAGTGTAAATGTCAAAAAACCTTTTCTTGACTTAACTTGACTTAACTTTTCTCTTCCCGCGAAAACGGAAATAAAATTTACTTCGGAAATTCCGTTAAAAGGGTAGTAAACAAAATTTTGACTGTTTTTTTTTGCAGCTAGTTATATTTATTATTTCGGATGTATTTTTAAACGAAAGGATTATTAAGATTCGTGAAGCAAAGCGAGGGTGGCTTACGTATAAAACATAGGGCTTGGGGAAGATATTAAACTGAAAATATAGGTGAGACTAAGTATTCTACAACTATTCTAGCGATTAAGTATTATAAAACAAATCGCAGCTTTACAACGTAAAATTCTAACTTTCCTAAAATTTCAACCGGCTCTTATGTCTATAACATTAACAAAGAAACAGCATAAGTTTTAACATGTAATATAGGTACAGAAAAATGACAGTAGATTTCGTAGTACTAAAAAATAATTAAATATACCTAAATGAGTTTGCTGACGCTACGTTGTCGATGTCGGCGATCTTGTTGCTCTGTTTGCACTATGCGCTGCCTGCGTGATAACAGGTTATTCAGCCCAACACTACGCATATTATAGCTGGAAATAAGCGGAAAAGTTTTGAAAATGTATAAGAATTAAGTCCCTCATAACTGTTCAATAATAATCTCCGTGTTCTCTCAAAATTTAAAGGGTTAAGGCAATAATTCAATAAGGTACTTAAGAGTTAGAGCTTCATACGATGACTTCTTACGTCTTTTAAAAAATATATTTTTCGTTTCAAAATATTAACGAAGCTTTTCGTTTTATTCACAATTATTTAATTCGCAACAACACATGATAATGAATTGTGAGTGGTCATATACGAGTTATAATAATAAACGTTTACACTTTCACACCGCCCGACTAGGATTGTGTTGCGGGTGGCATGGAAAATGTAGATATGACATTACAAACACCCATGACCCGAGAACAAACGTTTATCTGTCACATAAAGTACGCCCCGGCCGGGAATTGAATCCGGGACCTCTCGCTCGGCAGGCGGGGTCAACTGGGCTATGGGGTCGTCAAGTTGACGCTCAAGTTTGATTGACTCATTAAACATATTTTGAATAATCTTTCAAAGGAAAATATCATGATAGAGTGGTGGTATTGATAAAATTAGTAGTAATAATACTAATTATAGTTTGTTAGAACAGACGCCGATGGTTGGAACGGGAAGGGAACGGGAAGAGAACCCGACACCGCGTCTAATGGCGCTGCGCGGTCACTTGCTACAATATTGAATTGCACATCAGACACTAACATTTACAATTGCCTTTTTGTGTGCAAACCAAATAAAATAAAGCTGTTAAGTGTGAGTTGATTACTGTTTCAGTGTTTTGTGAAATTACTTTTGAGTAATACTATTTAAATAAGAATCGTTAATTTAGTGTATTATGATTGCTTTTGTAACCGGAATATTAAAGATAACAATGTAAGATTGATTTTAGTTCAATTACATGTAACTATATTACCACAAGTTACAAAAGGTCTTAGATATTGTACTATTGATAGCCAGTAAAATTATTTTTGATTGATGTTATTTTATATTCAATTCTGGTTCGATTGCTGGTTGTGGCTGAAATTGTTGTGAAAATAAACGTTTATTTTCGGAATTTGACTGTATTTATAATTCACTTGCAAACCGCCCTCGCTTTGTTTTAGAGAAACTACGTCTTACGGTTAGACCACTTGCATTGTTTTGGATTGACTTTTCTTATTCTGTAAATTAGAAATACATAATCATTTAAAACCTTTTTCATTTACGGACGAATTGAAATGAAACGAACTTTAAACATTGAGTGATGCTCACTGCAATACATTAGTGAAAACCATTACGAAATCAGTTAAGCCTTTTCTGACATTAGCGCGTACAAGCAAACAAACACAAATTCTGACAACTATTGTTTTGGGTTCTATTACGTTTATAAAGGCCGTTAATAATAGTTTTTCACTAATATCCTTCATGTATAGAAAGCGATTGGTTAAAATTTTATTATATTTATAGATTTATGTTTGTCCATGCCACAGGCAACACTGCAGAGTCTTGCAGGAGTGTGTGTGAGTGATCTTTAATTAATTAATTTATTTATGTTTCTTAATGTTTACATTAATGTTTATATCTATGATTAAGCCTTAAGACCTGTCTCGTGTAATGCTATTTGATGAATGAATTTTCATGATGACTGACGCTATGGTTATAAAAATCTATCTTTTGGCTATTACGCCTACAGATAAGATAAAATAACGGCAACATATCAGTCTGATATTATTTCGCGGCTTCTCATAAGCGTGATGATCAGTTTGCCAAGAGGTTGATCTTTTTTTGTTAGTGTTATTTTGTTGTTTTTTTATGTTTATTTTCTTATTGAAAACAACCCGTTCCTTGAATTTTATGCAAGAAGCGACACAGTTAAGTTAAAATTTCCATCGAACAGAACACCCAAATACGGTGCGTCAAATTTCTCCCTTGCTTAAAGTTTGTTAATGCATCACTAGATGTGGTCTTTAAAATTAAAACATTTGAAATAGACTTGAACTCACAGTATGTTCTCACTTAAGCGAATCCAATCTTTTGACCATTATTATTTTAATATATTTTCATTTCGATTAATCTGCATTCTTATGAGATTGCCGTAACAATTATGTATAGGTGAGCGGAGAAATCGTATATTTCGATGAAATGAATTGTCTATGTAAACGTATCAATCATACCTTTTAATTAAAGATCGTATTGGACGCCAATCGGCAGGATTTTATTGGCTACTAATAATATAATATGTAAGATCATTTGTAAATTTTTGAAATCCCGCAAACAATGAATTGAATTGAAGATTTTTTTTTTATATTTTTTAGGACACATGTTGTATTCAACATGCATGCGTTATAGTCTCGTTTTTATATTGCGGTATTTGATTCTTAACGTTTACCGTATACGATAAATGCTCTCTGTTTATCTTTAGAAAAAAAATCGATAAGCTTTGTCAGGAATTATCTTTGGAAAACTTGAGAATTTTACTCATTTTAAATGGCAATTAACTAATCCACATACTTGTACTGCAGCAGTTATGTTGTACGGGTCAGTTCTCCTGAATTGTGAAGAGGATATCGTGTGTTAAATCGCTTATAACGTTTAATATTAATATTTAAGATCAAGGGCAGGTTTTAGATCGTTGGTTATTTTTATATTTGGGTGGTCCGAACTAAAAACGTTAAAAAGAAGGGTTTCATTTTCATTGATAATATTACGTTTTATCGTTTAGCGCAAGATGCTATCCGGATCAAGTCATCAAACAGACCTGATGCTTCACTCAACGATAGCCAATTAGTTACAAAATGAAATGTTGTTTTTAATTATAGGATGCGGCATATACGATAGTTAGCGGTTCGTTTTATGTAGAGTGGGTTATTTCCGGCTAGATATGTAAATAAATTCATTTTGTAAAACCAAATTTGGTATTGGTTGTTATTTTGTTATTGGTAAATAAATTCATTTGTAAGACCGCATTTGGTATTGGTTGTTATTTTGTTATTGGTAAATAAATTCATTTGTAAGACCGCATTTAGTATTATTGGCTGTTGATATTTTGTTATTGGCAGTTTTATTTATGGGCTCTATAATTAAATGAGTTTTGTCCACTGTACGAGATCAACAGTTTTAATTAATAAATACATTGGTCAGTGCAAAATCTAGCGACATCCGGGATCTGATGCTATCACTCTCGATGATTGTCAGCGGGCGGTACAATGAGTTAAATAAAATTACCAGGACATGAGGTTTTATATAACTATTTACACGGTAAAGAGATATAAATTCATAAAAAAAATTAAATAGTAATGTGTTTCACCTGGATTCAAAGCTGGACTTCCGACGTGGGACATGTTGTATATAATGTGGGTATGTTCATAATGTGGGACATTAACGGTTCCGTAACTAATATTCGTATTTTTACCGCTGAATGTGGTTAACCAGATATACTTATTTAGTATTGAATAGACATATTACAGTTCGATTGCGGCCCGATTGGTGTCTATCGGTCGATTAATGCGGTACACGCTGTAAAATTAAATTTATTTACATATCTACATACTGATAAACGGAGTGATTTCTGGACGTACTGACATAAACTCGCCTGTTTTGAGTACATTCCATTTGTGTGTAGTAGATAATTCTAATACGTTGAGTGCTCAACTGTCTGTGAATAAAATAAAAAATATATAAATCAAGTTTTTTTTCAATTGTAAAGTTCTTGAAGCTATTTATAGCTTTTCTATTTAACTTTCGAGAGCTTCGTGTGTGATATTGTAAATGATAACTTGTATTATAAAATAGTTTTAGAGAATTTGTCTGAGAATGTAAGCATTTTAAAGTCGGTAAACGCAATTAATTACTACGGGGTCTTCCTACGCCTCTGATCTCTTTGGCTTGTGTGAAGAGGATCTACGGGCCTCAAGGGTCATCCTTTTCACCCGGGGGTGGAATCGGGAAAACAAGAGTCTCCTGGTGAGGGGGGGGACCCTGCTGTTTAGCTGGAGGGATCCTATTCGTACAGCTAGCCAGGTCGCAGCTAGTAGCTCTCCAGATGGGCGGGGAGCTAGTCTGACTCTAAAAGCTTCCGCGGAAGCAGGTAGCCTTCCGGAGGTCGAGCGTGGAGCGGCGCTATCTCTCTTAGAATTTCATGTGGCTTGTTATCGGCGCGGTCAAACATCGACCTTGCCAAACGGAACACATGTTCCTCTATCGTCACCACCTTGAGGTCACGCGCCACCACTTCGTTCTGGACGTACCGGTCCGCTACCGTGATCGCTCGAAGAGCCAGGTTTTGCTGTGCCTGCAGGCGCTTTCGCTGCCACCTTGATATCAACGCATATCATGCTGGCGCCGCATAAGTCAACCGTGACCGAACGTAGGTGTAGTATACCATTCCTTTTGTCATAAGTGGAAACCTGGATGACAGCACCGATCGGAGCATAGCACGAGCGGCACGCGTCTGTTCTATGACGTGGTTACATTTCTGTACCATCCGCATCGCGCTATCGATGATGCATCCAAGGTATTTAACGGTTGGCTGCCACACCACGCAATTAATCAATTAACAATTTTTTTCTCTCTAATAATACTTTTTCTTATATATAATTAATGTACAGAAAGCGATCAGTTAGAATTTTACTATATGTATAGATAAGGAAAGCTATTCTAATGGCCTAACAGAGGACGGATAATGACAGTAATTCATTGACCCCGATTTTTTTAGCGTGAAAAATAGTAAATTTTTAGACACGAGTATCGGAAATTTATAAAAAAGTTCAGAATTATAAAAAAAGGTAATAATTTGTATATAGGTACCCACGCACCAACTTATTTAAACCATAATTGGGATATTCATCCTTTCCAGTAAAATGTTAGTAGAAGTAACCCCAGACAGAGACAGACTAGACGTACTTCTTGCAGTCACTGTACGCGGACATACTAAACTGTCTCTGATAAAATCAAAATAGCACATGTTTTTGTATGAGCATCCTAATTGATTATGTAATGTACAAGATGCTGTTTTTGTATAAACTTGTTAACGGGACAGGTTGTGGATGACAGGTTTAAATTGATGTCTCTTATTAATAAATTAAGAGACGCTCAAAGTCCGACCGTTCGCGTTTATCATATGCGATTGACCAAGATAAGCACGCGATCGGTGTTCGAATGGGTGACCGCTTGTGGCTAAACCTCATGAGTACTTTCGTGCTACAGAGGGTAGGTATATTAAGTCTTTTGTTAAAATGAAGTTAAACATTGGAATCTTAGCGTTCTAGTATACCAATAGTAAAAGTCTTCAAAATATTTACCACAAAAGAAATGTTGGATAAATTTTGATTACGATCTAAATTGATAATCTCGCTGCTTATGGCTATCCTCTTTATGGGTCAATTATAAACTATCGGTCGCGGTTAAAATATGTAAAAGACCTGTACGTAATTGTTCTCTGCCTTTTTATGGGCACGGATTTTCGGTGTATTCATTAAAATTCCGGTTTAATGAACCCTAACGTTGCCAAATAAAGAGAAAATATATGAGGCGTTACGTTGCCTTTCGTGACAGGGATAATGCGTTTTATTGTCATCATGAGCTTTGTATCAAATCTGAATTACTATTTAAATAGCTTTTGTTCCTGTTCCATTTGCGTTTTACGTATTTTTTTTATCATATGATAAAGATTTCAGTCAATTCAAATTGTTTTACGTTAATATAGTAATGGTATCTTTGCTCTGTCAATGTAATTTGATTATCATTTAAAAAGAAAATAATGAATAAAAATATAAATAATGATGTTAAATGTCTATAGAAACATACATTGAATGGATTTATCTTTTCTTCGCCACGGATTTAATGTTATACTGATGTACAAAAATACATTGGGGAATGAATACCTTCTTATGAATACATATTTATGTAGCTTGAGGAAGGCAAAATAGCAAGTTGTTCATCTTGTGTTAAGTGATCAGTTATGCAAATATATGGTATTAGTTTTAGAGAAAACAATTTCGAGTTTAGACCATAAATTTAGGTTCATAAAATTATTACATCCGGGGCCCACTTTGATAATTAAAAATACTTTTAAATTGGGCGAAAATGCAATATTTGATTTTTATTTTTGTGTATATATGATAACTTTTAATAGTTACAATGTTTTAAAACTTATATTTTGAAATGGGCTACTTTAGGCAATATAAAGCAATCATTAAACAACGATAAAAAATAAAATTTCTTAGGAAAATACAAATTGAAAAATGAAAATTGACGGTAGAATAGCTTCTGACTTTCATGGTCACTTCGCTATAACTATATAGTATATCCACTTACAGCTTTTAATAACTAATATACTTAATTCTTATTACTTCGAAGCCGTGAGAAAAAGAAAAATAAACCGCAGTTACTTTAACAAACAGTTAATCAGTTACTGTAATGTAATCTCAGAATTATATATCATATGACCTACCAAAAGGTTTTAGTCGTGAGAAAAGTATCTTTAATAGGTGCAACTAAAGCCATATGTCACTTACCCGGTAAATAGGTCTGGGTTCTTATCCGCTAGCATTAGTCGAAGTCAGAATTAAACTTTTCAACGTTGAAAATATTTTGGTGTTGATAGAGTAACAAATTTGTAAGGTAATTTGGAAAATAAAATTAGTCATATTTCTATTTTTTTAATATTTGTGACGTACGAGTATGATCATTGTGGTAGGCTGGAATAAGGTCAAAATATGTCTGGACTATCTGCATATTATCCACGTATTATCCACTTGTTATACGAATAATCTTTCAGACAGTTGATGTAAAAATGGTTGTCATTATGTTTTATGTTTGTTTATGATTAGTCTTCTGTTATTCCGATTCCGAAAAAAGGTGACCGAAAAATATAAATAAAAATTGTCTTCCTATAATATACGTAGCTATTTTCACCTAAATCTTAGAAAAAGCAATGTTTAATTAAGTGACAATGTTCAGCTACGAAGGCTTTCGATTTTATTACCTATGATTTACTTCTTCATAAATTAGAAAATTATGGAATAAGGGGACCAGGTCTATAGTGGTTAGAAAACTATCTTAAACATCGAAATCAATTAAGTATCAAAAATAAGGACGTTGTAGAATTTAAATTTGATGTGAAACATAATACTAATAGAGTTCCACAAGGCAGTGCGCTAGGTCCATTGTTTCTGCTTTATATAAATGACCTACCGGAAAACACAAGACATCAATAATAATAATAATTAATACTAATTTAAAAAACTGAATTTCTGCAAAGTAACGCGGAAGGTACTATTAACTTAAATGTTTATACGTTACTATCAACTGAAATATTTATATTTAAAATAAATGTTTATTATATGTTAAAAAATATTTTGATATCAAGGACAACGGCAAAATACCACAATAAATAATTTAGAATGTAACTCGGAAATTAATTGAAACTTGAAATAACAAAACTAACGCAAATTGAATTATAACTTGTGATTAGATATTTGTATTGTATTTTAATTTAAAAGTTGCATGCTATAATTTAAGCTGAATAAGGAATTATGTAAAATTGTTAGGAGATCTTTTGTAGCTTACAATTAAAGGCAAATAAAGCTCATCTTGTCTTATTAACAGAGTTTTTATTAATTTCTATAAATCTTATTCGTCACGAAGTTAAACAATAAGGCAATCTACCAAATAATTTGAAACATAATATTTATGAAGATAAATTACTTGGACGTCTAAGCTTTTGTGAGCGTCTATCATTGATCTCTGATATAGTAATTATTCATATTAGTAATTTGTTCCTTGTAGCTACTGATCTTTACTATAATCTGATAGACTATTATTTACAAAATTCTTCTATTATTTATAAAAATACATAGCTTCTAGCCAGTTCGTCTGTAACCGAACTTACATTTTTTAATGGGCGTTACCGGTTACTAAGAAAGCGGAGAGCTCGCTTTTGATTAGCTCTTAAAAATACAAGCAAAGCAGGTTATAAATATTTCATGCTTGATTCTAGGAAAGTGATAGAAAGAATCAAGTTTAGGCTAAAATGAATGTGGAGAGCCTGGCGCTATTTGCTATAGAAGAGACCTGGCGCCACGACCTCGTGTATATCTTAATAGGGTGTACCACAAACAGAAGTGGGTGGCTTGGACTCAAACTTGTTAGAGAGCAAAATTATTCTAACAATAAAATTAATTTAAACTTGAAAGCTACAGGTAGACACGTTAGGTAAGAAAGCGTGCTAAAAACTTTTCCTATTGCCAGAATGTAATGTCAGCAGCAAAATTAAAAAAAACGCGCTAATGCTATCTTGTTATCTCTAGATAAAAGTCGTTAAGATATGTCAGAAGCCAATGAGCGGCATAAAAACTTTCAACACTTTGGTTTATAACTTCTATCAGTTCTTACTTCAGACCCTCTTAATTATTTATTTATTAATTAAGCCGCTAATTTTTTGAAATCTCTCGGACTAAAGGACTGTAAAGTGTGGCTAGCAGCTGATGCTGCCGTTGAACCACTCCACACGAGAAGACTGAGTGGGAACGAGAAGGGGTTCTGCGCAGTTTCTCTCATACTACACAGTTTCTCTTATATAAATAAACACGTTGTCGCTAGGAAATGGCAGTAAAAGAAAGTGATACTGTTGTCCATTATGATGAGAAAACACTCGATTTTAATGCATAGTCGCCGTTGGTGATTATCATATATCTGCTCAACACTGAACATACATATAATATCGGCAAAAAAATTTGGGCTTCAGATAAACTTATTGACTATAGTTATCCCAAAATTAATGATTTAATATAATACAAGCTTATTTCATATTTCCGGTTTGAAAAGATCCTTTGCGACTTTAAACATCTTAATGATCTAAATCCAATCTTACTCATGTCGGCATTAAGACAACAGCATTAAACTTTAATAAATTCCCAACTTACTTATAACTCATCGCTAACAAAGTTTATACAAACATTAATTTAATATCTTAAGTATTAAAAGGCATAGGATTTTGACTTTCACTTATTACGACAGACTTGTATCTTCGTGATAATAGGATTTGATTTGAGCTTTATACTGTCTACCAGCAATGCACAATTGAGACATGATAAGAATAAACCATGAGGGTATTAGAACATAAAGACCTTCCTTTGACTCGTCAAAATTGAAAGGCGAGTACCTGTTGAATCAACACGATTGAAGTATCCATCTACTATTTCGTTTGTTAAATGATGGTGCTATTAATCAATCGTTTGTAATCAATGACAATTACCGATTTATTTGTAGGAATTTTTCGTGGTTTTTGAGTTACAACATGCATAGGGTAAGAAAGTATGAGGTTCAGATGCACTGTGACCTTTGCTATCGATTGTTGCTTCACCTTAGAACTCAATTAGGGACTGCAAAGACGACCATAACGAGGAAGTATCATGAAAATCTTAAATTTGGATTCAATAGTGTAATTATCAAGTAACGGTTTAATTTGTGATCTTGGCAACATTTCCGCATTATTGGGTTAAAAACTATTAAACTTCTGAAATATAATGACAGTCGATTGATAGAATTCAGTTTATTTATGGATTCTATCGTACACCTAAATTTACAGCGTTCCATATTATCGACTTCTGGGCGCGTATAACAAAATAGTAATTGAAGTATTTTTTTTTGTGGTTTTATAATGATTGACGGCAATAGTGAATCATCAAAACAACCCACAATAATTATTTTTCTGCGGGGCTCGGGTGTCCTTTTACAATTAAAGGGCCTAGTCCATTACGCTAGCCAATTGTAGTTTAGCAGATTTCTCACGCTTTTGAGAACATCATGGAGATCTCTCAGGTATACAGGTTCCTCAAGATCTTTTCGTCCCCATCGAAGCAAGTGATAGTTAATTTGTAATACGCACATCATTTGAAAAGTTAGAAGTGCGTGCCGAATTCTTGTTTAAGTCTCCCGTGCGGGATACGTATAGATCATTAGGCTACCACTGTTTAAGAATGTTCTTAGTACCTAAGGACTACTTACTTACCCTACAATTACATTAAAATGTAATGAAACTTAATTAAAAATGTCATTATACATGTCCACAAGTTCCGCGTAATAAAATTTCAGATCAATAATCGTCAATCATTCGAGATATGCGTTGGAAACACCACATGTGTTTCACATGTCACGTTTACATCTGTGCGTTGGTTATTGCAATGCGGGGTGTCATTGACCGTGTAAAATCACGGGTGTTCAATAGTTACATTATTATATCCAATACTTTGCGATCGTTGCCGCCTGTTGACCCATCAATTCAACAACTAGCCTCGTCTATCTATTTACCGTTTGCTCCAATTATCGTGTATGAAGAGGAGCAATTTGCAAGCCTAAAAAAAGTTTTTGACAATTGACCTGATAGAAGTCTTTGCCATTATTATAATTTTAGTATAAAAAATTATGACGATATATTGATAAGATTTCCTCCAGATATTCTTGGTAAATTTGAATATCTAATTTTAAGCCTAAAAGATTGATATCTTTTGGTATCTTCTTTGGGTACTGAATAAAACGTTAGCTTTCCATTGACCCATACATATATTTCCCGTATTACTTGATTACGATAGGTTGTAATAGTTGCCGTACTATCTCAATCTTTTTAATCGTATTCTCCGCCATCTCGTCAACGTTAGCTTGTAAAAAATCGTCAAAATTACATTTCTTGATTTTTAACTTCAATTTTCATATTTTATTAGCCTATTATTTTATAGCCCACGGCTACAAATATATATTATAAGATATTTTTGGTTGTTAAATAAAATTACGATATCAGTAATGCAGCGGAGGCTTTGGGCATCTTTATTAAGCCGAAGACGATTAAGCGGCATAATTCTAACTCATTACCAATTTATTAATTTAGGTCACCTCTAAGTAAGTACATACTTTGATCATTATTAAGCAACAGTATATGTATATAATAATCTGATTATTTTAAGATACTATCATTACCAGAATAGCTTACATACAGGTTGGTTACCTAACACAGTTGTTTTTGTTTAACATCCCTTATTCTAATATCTATTATTGACGACACTATCGGTCAAGAGGTAGAAATATCACTTGACAATAAATTCAGTCTTAGATATTTAAAATAAAATTTCGGTAAATAAATAACAGTCTTATCTATTTAATCAATCAACACTGGTAAAGCAAGAACAAAAATGACAAAAATTTAATTATAAGTACAAAGTAATACTGTCACTTTATTTAAGGTATGCCACTATAAAATTTTACGAAGTTCATTGCACAGTATGCATATAACTGTAAATGCTGGATAGTGTACAGGCTTGAGATAATAATTTAAAACCGGACTTATCTAAGGGCTTAACGGTCTTAAAACATTCTGACTTCCTTTATATCGTCCTGTAGGAGTTGCTAAGTTACCTTCATGTTTCATAATTAATGGGATATTGGTAGGATGTTTCCGTATAGTCTTGCGCAGGATTCTATTAAGAAGATAAGAGCATTACCTCATTTGTAACGTTGAATGTATTTATCGATAGGTACGATAGGTATCGATAGGTCGTTGAATGTACATATTTATCGAGTACGATCGATACGTCTAACTTGGCGTCATCAAAAATAGATTGTTAAAATGGTGGTCAATATTATCACCGAGTGTATATTGCGTTTGCACTAAGTACTAAATGAATGGAAAGTCAATGAAGCGTGAAACGACATGGTGCTGTACATACGAGTACTTCGGATCTACGCAGGTAGAAATCTATTACGAATATTATAAAAGGTGTTTTTTGTTTATCACATATATAAGAAGTAAATTGTTCAACAACAAATACCTAGTAGTACGGAATTTGAAGTTGCTTACAATTGCGTAGTGCGATGCAACATGACAGACGGTAAGACCCTTTTACTGGTCGTCTGAGTATGATCAATATTACTCTTGCTAATTCTACTTTTAAAAAAAGGTTTCAAGTAAAATATTACAGTTTGAATTATATTATAATGAAAACAGACTATAATCGCATTTATATTAACAAAGAACCATTAAAAAACCATAGAAAAATTACTCGTTTTTGTAAATTGCTACGATGACACTTTACATATTAAAAACGGAATGGAAGAATGACTCGATTTTCTATATTATTTACTTCGAGTGAAATAAACACTGCTTGTAAAATCAACTTGGCAGTGTGAAGAGCCTTTTATTGTAACAACAACGCACCATGTCGTGATAAGATATACAAATTACAGCCAGCAGCTGTTCAGAGCGAGTTATATCTAGTACAAGTCAATAGAATAAAGTCTTTCCTGAAACGAAATCTTTGAGGTTTGCAGAGCGAATAGGGCTAACACTGCATTCCTGATTAATGGTGTTAGATTAAGAATGGTAGCTTTTCTAGCGTGTGCTAGATCCTAACTTTTCCTAGTATAAAAAAATGTAAAGTAATATTATTTCTCATAACCAATTTGGTTGAAATCAAGAATACGGATTTTAAAATCAATTATTTATAAGTAAGTAATTAACACATACAGGTTGTTCTTTCATTTTTATCAATATATATAATAAATAATTAATGTTATTATATAGTAAAAAGAATTCCAATGTTTTACACTTGGACATACACAAATTAAAGCTCAATAAATTTGTATTACAAAATTTACGTCGTGCGAATACACTGTTAAAAATATTTTAACAGTTGTGCGACTTCCACTTTACTTGCGAGTTAAATTTGTACAGATTGTAGATAAAAACTATCTCCTTTCAGCAGGTAGGATCTGTACTGCCAGAGCTACGGGTTTTATTTAGTGGTTGACAGGTTTACTCTAGACTACTTAAAGTAACCTGTTTTATTCCTAGGTTATGTTTGACAAATTTAACCGATTTTGATATTTTATTCAAAGCGTAGATTTTTGACTTATGGGCATTAATTATTTTAAGTTGGTAGTTCTACTCCCATGTTACATGTGTTTTTTATTTGTCATACATAAATCCAATTACCTGCAGCACAGGAAATCTCAATGCGAGAATGTGAGTGTGACAATTTTTATGTTTTTAAATTTCCATTTTGGAATGATAGTTTGTACCGTGTTGGCTAAAATTGTTTTTGTTTTTTATCACAATTTATAAAATAACAAGGATTCTACAAAGAGTTGAGATCAATCCGGTCCTAAGATCGTTGAGCATTCAGCTGATCAATCGACGGGGCTATGGTAAAACTGAATTTTAATCGTAAAAATCTTTAAATAAAGTGGGAGGAACAAACGGTTGATTTTTCTTCATTTTACCAAATGCTTCAAGATTTAAATATTTTAACACTGGGGGCTGTTATTTGACGTTCGGTTTTAATGAACTAGTCCAGAGAATAAATGTCTTATTTATACAAAATCTCAATGTAAATAGAGCAAGCCCGCGCATTCCTGATTAATGGCATTAGATTGGGTACAGACCAGTTCCTGGAGACTTGAGCTTGCTACGTAAGGCTTTGTGCAATAATATTTTACATAGAAACCTGTACAAAATAAAAATCAGTCAAGTGTGAATCGGGCCCACATAGAATGGGGTTTCGTACTTTAATGTCTATGAAAATTTTCTGTTATATTTATTCATATAGAAATGTAAGCACTAAGTTTTTGTAGTAAACCTTGAACAAGGATCCTATTTCATATTATTTTCAAAATTAGATTTTTTTAACTCTGTACTTTACACCTATGAACAAAGTATATGTTATATCTTGTCAGCCTTTTTATTTAAAAAAATAAACAAAAAATTACTACCATTACTATTATTACCCACTAGACATTTTTTTCTTTTTTATTTACCTCTAAATTTATTTTTAGAAATTACAATATTTTTTTATATTATACATATAATCGTTGACTGGGTCATCTGACTCTTTAATTAAATTTAAATCCACTGGTGTATTTAGAAACCTAAAAATTAATTATTACTCTTCTTCGGATTGAATGCTCATTATATTTACTTTGTACAATCAGTTCCTAAGTTTATTATGATTGAGTCAAAGTTAAACTTTTTCGGAAGCGCTTTTTTGGACAACTTATGTCGATTGTAGATAATCGACTAATTAAGCAACTAAGGCACTTGGATGAGTGACTGCAAAATTACTTGAGCGCTTCTGTGCTTCGGTAGGCGTGTTATGTTCGTAGTCTCAGTGGTAATCGCTTGATAGTAGTTGTTGCCAAACCATTTGGGTGACATACTTACGAGTCGCGACACTTGTGTTTGTCATCAAACTCTTCAGCAATCAGTAGGTACTGGAATTTTGGATTTATCCATACGTTCTAATTACAAAGCGGGAGATGGTTTGGCTGCTTCAAAGTGAACCAATTAAGACGCATAACGAATATTATAATTGGTAGTATTCGTATTGTTTTGACAAGTTATCTAGGATTAATTTTTTTACGAAATCGAAGTAGTATCAACGCCGAATGGTAAACTACCAATATTGTATAATACCAGAACTTTTCACTCTTGTGATGGCCGAATGTCCCGAAGTAAAACGAGATTGGTCTGCTAAGGCGTATAAAAAGTTTAGTTGTGTGCTTAAACAAATCGCTTCACACATTACTAAACGCCAAAGCTCCTTATGAATTTTAAGTTGAACTGGTTAGCGATGTAATTTTTGTTCTGCCTCTGTTATGTATATTTTGTAATGTTAGAAAGTTTTTGCATAGCGAAACCCAACACCGTGAGTTGTCGATGTC
Organism: Megathymus violae; assembly: GCA_003671415.1. Taxonomy (NCBI): domain Eukaryota; kingdom Metazoa; phylum Arthropoda; class Insecta; order Lepidoptera; family Hesperiidae; genus Megathymus; species Megathymus violae. The sequence continues at coordinate 6,396,358 of PDGT01000017.1, read as the reverse complement.
TAATAGTAGTTTACGGCGCATAGTTGCGGTTTGACTTTTACCCAAACCGCGGAAAAGCGAACGCGCGTCAGTAGCTTTAGCCACTTGTGCATGATATGCGGTCACGTTGTGGCGGCCGTTGCTTCTGTTTTTTTTTTACCACGAGCTAACGCACGGACATTTTTTATAATTAAACAACTAAGACATTTTACTTACTCTACGCAGCCTTTTCTGGTTTTACTCAGCTTATTTGATTTATCTTCGTTAAAAATGTCGTAGGACTTATATGTTAATGCTACAAAGTAACAAAATTGGCGATACAACTCTATTTGAACTGTAAATATAGACCATACAGTGCATCATCTACATAAAATTTTATGTAAGCGCTTGACAAAGGATTAATACATTAATTGACCTATTAAAACATGTCTTATATGATTTATTTTTCTCAAACATATTTTTATTGTTGTTAAAAATAGTCGTATTCATAATAGAATAATTTTGGTAAAACAGACAAATTTTTAAATATAAAAAAAAAAATATTCAATGGGCCTTCAAAACGAATACGTTAATTTGTGTGTCACAATGTATCTCAGCATTCTTAATGGGGCGAAATTTGCACCAAATTAAAAATTTGTCGTTAACAGACCGTTTCATTATTGTAGTGCATCGCTGAGGAAAAATTTTCTCCAATAGGTCAGTGTATCGGCACGTTTGAGGTCAAAGGTTGGTGCCCTTCCCACCGCTAATAGGTGATAATTGAGGCCTAACTTGCACTCATGTTTCTAATTCGACTGCTGTTTGAAGAAACAGTTAGTTGCAATGATCGGAGTGTCGCGGCAGATTTTGTTAGACAGTACAATATTAAAATATTTGATTGTTAACAATTGTATAAAGTTGTAACGAAACGTTTATGGCATAAAATTGTTGAGCTTTTTTCTCTTACTTTTTTAGGAGTCCATATTCACTCAACCACCATTTGTTTGACGGTATCACAGCCGATTTTCTTAAACTTTAATGCATATACACTAAAGTTTAGGTAACCCAATGATGGGCGTATCGTATAAATAAATAGGGTTTGTGAATAAGAAAACAAAAAACTTTTGTCATTCGTTATTATGATATTATTTGAAATTAAAGGGCTCGTTGCGAGTGAGCTACAACAAAAATATATATTTTGTATTAATTTTAAAATCCTGTATATTAAGGATATTAAATATAACTATTACAATTGAACAATCGTACTTACACCAATCTTCATGTTCTCTGTAACATTACGAAACTTAAATTTTGGAGAACAAAATCACTCATACTCTGCAGGAAAAACTATAAGTACAACAATCTCTATTCTTTCAATGTCTATTGGAAACTAAAAGTATTTCTGAATTAATTAATCAAACCGAACTCTACTTCGGACTTGACTTCGTTTTTTTAATTTTATCAATGGTTATAATGTAATGCAGTTGATAGTACAAACGCCGATTTATTTATTTAATTGCATTACTAATAAGATTCACAAACTGTTTTAGATTTTTTATTTACATACAAATATAGTTGCATGTGCTAAATTGGTATTGTTTTTTATTTAATCAAACTACAATCCTACTGCGGAAATTGGCCGTGTAATGTTTTAATTTTCTGCAGTGCTGGAGAGCTTGTTAGCAAGTGGTTTCACCACTTCCTTCTGATCCGATCAGCTGTCGGTGAAGCTTGTGGTAGTATGTATGTGATGTGGTGGCAGTGAACATTTACTATCGCCTGTGTGTTGTTTAACTGCCTTACAAACACATACATACAAATGTTATTCTCGACATAGATTCCAGTTTAGTTTTAAAAAACGAAAAGTTTAAGAAAGTAAATATTTTATTTCATAATAGAAGTTAATTTAAATAGTTAAAGCTTCTTTCTAAACAACTACTCTCCATAAGAGCCACGTCATCTTCTAAATATAATGAACTAAAGCTTCTTACTGTCCTTAAATAAGAAGGTACTTTAGAAAACCTTCGATATTTTAATTCTGTATCAAGTACGTGTGGATTTAAGGAGTTCAAAGACTGCCTTATGAAGATAAAGTACTTGGCTGTCAATCCTTGTAACATAAGTGTGTACATACTTGAATTCAATTAAAACAACAAGTTAGTACTCACTTGTCCGTGAACTCTCCAAGGACAACTCTCTCTTTAATTATGTCTATTTAAAAATCTAACTCATTAGTACCGTTAAATTTGATGAATGATTGTACTATTATGTAAGTAATTTCAAAATTATACGTCTAAATGTATTGAAGCTTGATTCTTGACGCTTCGTCGGTCAAATTTTATTACTGCGGTGAAAAGGTTACGTGTAAATTTACATATTTAATACTGACTAATAAAATATAAAAAAACTTGTGTGATTGAATAAATAAAAATCTTCTGACGTTTTGAATAATTGGTTAAAACCATAATGCTTAATAATATAAACGGTAATTGTCCATTAGTTATCTATTATAAAATTTGTTATCCGTCCTTGCTTCGCTTTAGAAAATATGTGACTTACGTTGATAAATAGCACCGGCTCCCGAAATAATTATTATCCATTATTATTAGGCCTTTAATAAATATTATGTATGTTCTGTTTTGTATCTATTTTATTGTTTTAACGGTTATTTTAGTTCTGTTAGTATAAATTAAAAATCTATACATTTATTGATGTAGCTATTGCGTTTACGCACTTATACACATAATAAAACATCCATACACATTTTGTTAATTATTCCGCAGGATCAGGATCGATTGTCGATATAAAATTATCCTTGATAGGATCTAAAATGTAAGTTACAATATTACAAGTCACGTTTAAATATATTTAGTAATCTGGATTATGCAGTAGCAAAATTTAATACTTAGACAAACTGACAATTTTTTTTGGCCGCTATACAGATAATAAATGCAAGTATTTTTAGCACATAGTTTAGGGTCTGTTAAAGTTTTATTCCACAAAGTATTTATTGCTGAATGCTGTATATTATAATTAAGTCTAAAAGTATCAATTTGGCGGGTTTAAAAGTGTTATATAATAAAAGTTGTTATCTTTAGACATTTGACTGATCTGACGCTCTAGGTGCACACGAACGTTTATGAATTTATTAAGTAACGGGTATTTCATTTTCGATTCGGTCCAAATTGCGATCCAAACCAATTTTTCTAACATGTCGTACTAAAATCAATTATCATTTACTCTGCATTCGAACCACCCCAAGCGCTTGTATCAGTTTCAAGAGCACCAATTGGAATGACTTTGAATGAAATTTGATTCTATTCACAAATTAACATCGAATGTACGGCCCTTCATGATGTTATTACATTAAAAAAAAACTTAATAAATTTAAAATCATGTAAGCACTGATACTCTAATATCATTTAGTCTAGTCAAGAAAAACATTGTGGGGGAAACCTGCATACTTGAAGGTTTTTCATTGTTATCTAGGGTGTGTTAAATCAGCCAATCCGTACCTTATACAGCTACCTTACACTACCATACACTGTAGCTACCTTATACCTTGTACAGCGTGGCCAACTATGGCTTTTGCTGTTCTCATTGTGTTTCATACACGAGCACAGTAGTGGGATAATTATAGGTTGTAATAATGATATTAATTTATTTTGAGTTATGGTATCATTACATTGATGTATGCGGAAGGCGAGGTTAAGAGCATCCTTCATCCAGATTCCAGAATGCTCGTTACACCGCATTGATTACCGACGAAATATATCGATGGAGCTTTTCTTACAAGGAATATTTAAATATAATATTTAACAGACGAACTCATTAAACATGCTTATGTATAAATAATATTACAACTATTTATTACACCCATACAACAAATAGATAAACGTGTTATCCAGTTTGATATACATATAACTGGTTGCCATAAGAATAATACAGAATGAACAATAAATTGTGAATGGAGTTTTTAGACCTAGAACAGTAATTAATCATCCCGAAGCTAATAATTACATCAAATTTTATTTATCGCCAATAAATAACTGCATAAATACTGTTAAATTAATTATTTAATTTGTTTAATTAATACTGTTGACAATAACAATAAAAATCGATTAATAAATTACGTAATGCACATATTTGTAAAATCTATGGTGAATAAATAATCTCATCATAATTAACCTGATAAGTAAAAAAACATTAACAGAAGATAATTTACGTACTTTATAATACTAACGATAAAATTGTTCCCCAAATTCAAATATTTTATTACTTATTCTGCTTATATATATAATGATGTGAAATAAATTACTCACTTAATAAAATTTTACTATTCTGCTCTATATAATGGAATTACTATGTGGGCATAAGACCACCAAGCGAGATGGTGAAAGGACCGCTATCGGAGGGATCGTCGCGATTCGGGAATTCTATGCTCCAAATGAACTGAGAATTGATGGAATGTGGAATAAGTGGATTTGGAAAGAGTTTCGTTTTGAACTATTGTACAGTTAATTGAGACTATTAATTTTAAATAAAGTAATGTTTTAATTGGTGCTTGGGTTTTTTTCTTTTAGAGAATTAATTGAACTTTAGTGGCTTAATTGTTTATGTAAAATGATTGATTGTAATCATTATTAGTCTTTATTAATAAAATTTTATGAAGCATGTATGTACATTCACCCATGGAATTAATTATTAAGATCAGTTTATGTATAACTAAATGCTCTCAAAAGAATTTTGGAATTGCTATTTTGGATTGTTGTTAAAGTTCAGTTCTGTTATGCAACAGAACATGAGCCCTCACGAATATGTACATTTACTCATTAACTATTTATTATTTAATAATTGAAGTACTTCGAAATAACTAGAGATCATAAACTCTTAGTATATTATAGATAATAAATACTACACAGGATTTTTTGAGATACTCGTAGTTATTTTGCTATTTAATTTATCGGGATAATATTGTTTAAGGCCATAATTGTACACTTATATATTGATTATAAACTTTTTTACAGTAGCTCAGAATATAATAGTACAATAATATCGCAATAATGATAAAGCAATATGTTATTTGTTTGCATTGCTTACCTGATATCTGAAAAGTTTTGGATGTCTGTTACTGTTACTAGGTAGCTGTTTTTATTTTAAACTAGCTTTCAGGTACAGTAACTGGTATTTTAAAGGACAGTTACTATCTATATTGTGTATACTCGCATATATATCGTATACAGAACCTTATGATGTACCTTACGCTATGCATGAAGAAATTAATAATACAGAACAGAAATCTATTGAATGTTGGATGTTATAATCATTCTTGATTGTCATCGACGTTTGAACAATTGGATGATGAATGATATTTTTACGCATCGATACTCAATACTTAATTATCTGCAAGTACACATTTTATCAGCAAAGAATCTAGTCAGAACTTGTTATGATTATGATTACTGATATATTACGTTATGATTACTATTACATTTCATAAATAATATGTTTATTCATAATACTTTAGTAGTTCTGTATCACGATTTAACTCAATATGTATATTTTTCTTTTTCTTTTATTATTAACATTATAAATTATACTCGGATACATTTTCAGATTTATGTAGTCCCTTTGCGAGTAAATTCATTGCAATAAGGTGAATATTCCAGTTCGAAATGGAAATTTGGGGTATTTACTAAATCAATGACATATTACTTCTAATTAGTATATTTTTCTGAGTATTTGTATTCGTACTTAATGTAGTATGTATGTCCTTAGGTTTTTTGATGTTTTAGTGACATAAACCACGTAAAACTCTCCGTGACCAGTAAAACTCTTATTGCTATGTAGTATGCAGGGCACTAGATTTTTTTCTTTTATTTATATCTTGCTGTACTTTGCTTATAGTTGTTTGAATGGCGGTCACGCGCAAATAGTACTGAGTTCAAATTCTGCATGCACTTCTCATTTTTTATATTATGGACTTATGACAAATTTATTATAACTTGCTGTAATGAAGGAAAACATCCTGTGAAATTTATACGTCTTGGACCTCTCTGAAGATCTCTTCGTAAAGTTGTTAAAAACTGCGAAATCTGCAAATCCGCATTTGGCGAGCGTGGTGGGCTAGGACCTCAGCTTTCTTGTTTCGACAGTGAATTCGAGTGGGTACGGTTATGGATTATGATTATGCTGATATTTTTAAACATACAATAAAACAATAAAACTTCAAGTCTACGTGCTAGACAAATAACTATCAAACTCAGCAATAAATATCATTCATAAGCCTATAAAATTCATTATTCTTATGAGGAAACAAATGGCAGGAATTTCGTTTGCGTTCATCATCAATAATAGCATAAGAGGCTGATTAATTTGTCAAGCAATATTTTCTCGACAGGATTCATTGAGTGGTATTAAAGTGTAATTCCTTATCTTCTGAGGCTGGCGACCACTGGCCAGTCGGTTGAAACATCTTGCCTACGCGGCCGTTTGTACGGGAGTGCCCTTTGATGTTTGGGAATTATCAGTTATAATGTGCCGGTTTATATAATCTGATTTAGTTCACTTTACATTTATAAACTCCCGCATGAAGTTTGTTTGCGATCTGTGATTGGAGGTAAGGCTCGAGAGAAAATCCAGAAAGTGTTTGTAAAGGACCTCAATAAGAGATTTAGATAAATTCCAAAGATTTATTCGAATTTATTAAGATTAAAATTTTATTTTATTAAGATTAACATTTTTCATAAATTCTTTATGCTATGTTTACTATTATAATCATCAATCTTGAAATATGGACTCAGTGTTTATTATAGCCATAAATAAATAGCTTTAAGTACTCCACGACTGTGTCCCAGTGGGCTGATGTAGGATAAATGTCGTTTCTTAAATTACATTACTAAAATTGGGACACTTATTAAAATTTGGTAATTTAAACTATCTTCATGCATGTGTTATTGGTATGCGGGGAACAAAATTTATGGTACATACTTAAAGTTGTTTGTAATAGTGAACGCCAGTGTTATCTTTACACGAAATGAATCTTTTTTATGGCCTGCAACATGAAAGAGTTAGGTCAGTTTTGTATGACCCAATTTCATACAGCTATTAATGTTACGAAATTATACAAAAACTGTTTGATTAAATTTAAAAATTAAATCGAATACTTTTAGTTTTCATTATAATCATTTAAAATGCTTGCATTAATAAAATTGTATTTAGACTAAATGTACCTTGTTGTATAAAATAATTGGTTTGAATAAAAAAATGTGAGGTGCGAATAATGATTTGTGGCTGTATTCTTTACTATGAAATTATATTATATATGTATGTTCTTGTTCTTCTTATCGTCTTCAATCCATTATATATCCACTGTAGAAAATCATCGTCCCGATTATATTATTCTATTTGACAAAAAATGTCGACGTAATGTAGCATAATTATTATTAATAATGGTTTCATATGAGAAAAATAATATCTGCAAATAAAAAAAACACATGATTACGCTATACGATGGTAATTATTTTTCTTAACGGAGAAGTAATATAAAACTACACAATTTATTCTATTATCGAAAAAAAAATAAAGTTGAACCAGTAGAGGCTACAGAGATGCTAGATTTTAGTATCAAAGTAGTGTTTAAATGAATTAATTTCGGTTCGGTTTAATGTTTTTGAACTGTTATTGAACAGAATATATTACTGTATTCATTCTCATTTTTTTTATAAATATTATATCAACTTACAAAAATCAACATAAATGCTGATTGACATATACAAGTGTTATAAATAAAACGATTTACCAGTACGCGGCACCATAAATCAATTCAATAATACAAACAATTAGAAATGACAACCTACAAGCCATAGAGACGTGTTAATTTAGTAGCAAAATCTATTTAAATAATTGATCATTTGAATTGTACGCGTAACATTTTTCGAATCAGATGTCTTCAATTGAACTGATTTTTTTATTACTGACCGACTTTATATGTATCGAGTAGGATGTTTTATAGAAGTAAACATGTTAACGTTACCTTAAAGATTACCAGCAGTAATTTAATTAACGGATGGTCTTAACATTGCCAACTTACGTGAGATCTAAACTCGAAGATGACGTATGTCGTAGGTTTTTGACTGTAAAAGAAATTTACAGTTCAAGTACAGAAAGTGATCACTTACAATTTTATTAAATGTATAGATGTCCATGTTACGTATATCGAAATCAGTGTATACGACCTAATAAAGATAACTTTAAAACTACAGATGTACAAAAATAATTGGTTGAAGGTTAAATAGTTAAAAAAATAATATTATAATGACGAGTCCGTAGACCGGGTGCCTTTCAAGGGTCCTAGATTTGAGCCTCAGCCGGGGCAAATATTTAGGTAACATATAAATGTTTGTTCGGAAGTCGTGGGTTTATGTGATATACAATTTGTGTACGTAGTCATTTCAATTATTCGTCTTTCAATTATTATTAAATATAATTCAGCCTCACTACTTTTCTCTGTTCGCGTATTCTTTATGCGAAATGTTTAATCAGAGCAATGATAACGAGATAGTCAGTTTAGCACACTGACACAGAACGAGCGTGTCGTAATAGTTTGGTAATAGGCTCCGTACTCGGTTTGCTTACCTCCGTTGTTGGTTCGAGATAATGTAGCAGACACGACACGCCATGTTCACAACATGTTAAGACATTCAGTAGCTGAGTATTTAAATTAAAGGTGCTTGTCACAGTTGTCAGTAGACGTACCTATTGTACAGATTGCAGAAAAAAAAAGAAATGAATGGTTGAAAAATTCGGCTTATACTTGATAAAATTAATTAGTCTGTGGCCTATTCGCACATCATGCAATAATTCGGCTATTATTCCATAATAATATTTGGTTAAGTATTAATCGGTATACATTGGCTAGTTTTATCGATTGTCAGTATTTATCGATTGGTAATCGATATTGATTTGACCAGTATTGTCTGTCAAATAATCGAATCGGGGCTCGAATAATCGAGAATAAAGGTTTTCCAACAATCCAAATGTTATATATAATGTTGCCCACTCGCACTTGGCCAGTGTGGCCGACTATGGCTTTAACCCCTCTCGTTATCACAGGAGACCCGACCTAGGCAATGGGATAATTATACGTCCTAATGATGACGATGGTGAAGCCATGATTTCGCTTCGGAAATTCTATTCCTTATGGTTACAAATAGTAAGTACATACTTGCACTCCAAACTAATCGCGCTCATGTTTACCAGGCGTCTTATAAAGTATCATGTTTACCCCATTTTTTATATTTATCTGTTCAGTGGCTACAACGTGGTTTTTTATGATTATATTTTTCGGCGTGACACCACGACCCACTGACATTACAAAGTATACATTTAAGTGTTCAATAACTATCAACTACTGATACTGATACTGATTTTTCCCCTTTTCAGTTTTATTATTAATTAACAAATTTGACAGTAAAATTGAATGTACAGACAGACACTTCAGATTTAGGGATATAGTAGTATCCTAATTGGCTGGTCTGTAGTATAACGATCATTTTATATATGTTTTCGTAGAGTGCAGAGCAGTTTTTTTTTTGCTAGATTCAGCCTATTAGCAGCATATAGTAAATTAGGTGACCTGGAACATACATTTCTAGTAGCCCCAGTGAATATCAGTGGTCAATCTGAGCATCGAATTAGGATGTTTAATGATTGCTTTTTAATAAAAACTGCTTTTTGTACAACTATCGATCACCCTTGATAGCTTCCACTTTACCTTTAATCATTTGATATTAAGATTTAATCTCATACGATACGACACGACATTTGGCATGTTACAATGCAATACAATTTACATAATGAAACACAATAAAGTGCAATATTTTGTTACTTATACGAATGTTAATAATTAAGTCAAATTAATTTATACCAGTTGTTTAAAAAACGCTAAATAATAACATGAAATTGAATCGAAGTTGATAAGGGTTTCCTCGATTCTTCAACATTTTCCAAGTCAGTAAAATAACCATGTGTTTTTTTTTTGTTTCAGAGTAAGGTAGTCACCCGGTGAATTTGAATGCATAGGACATTGGCATGATGGCGTTAATCAACATGGGAGTGACGTAAAGTTTGTAAATTTATTTCGATATATTCGTGTAAAACAATTGAAGATGTACAAACGAAGATTAAAAACTGAAAGTGTATTAAGCGTATAGTGACGGCAATGGAAAGACGGGGTAGTCGATGGACAAGGAAGTCCTTTTGGTGAGAAGTTTTTTTTATTCAACTTTTTGATGGTAACTAAAACTAATTATGGCACTTCGCTATGACTTCGGCTAATTTTGATGAAAAGCAAATTGCTTCAAGGTTTTAATTACGAATACTTAAGTTGAACAATGTACATACATTCGGAACATTAATTGAAGCGGCACAGCTCCGAAATCAGGAATTCGAAATTAGGAGTAGCAATTTGAGGTTCGTTATGGATATCCATGAACCAGTAAGGTGTGAAAAGATAAGATGAAAGAAAAGAAGCCGTGTGGTCAGTTAACGCTAGCTAAATTGTATGCTCGATTGCTACATCACAATCAATAAAATAATATTTTTAGATCAATAGCCGCCAAACGATAAGATAAGTCATCTGATGGTATATTAGTCACCGGCACCCACGAATGTCCGTAACACCAAAAGCGTCACCGACGCGTCACCCGCCATAAGTAATTAAGTAATTGATTGACTCACGCTGTAACCTAAACATCAATTAAAACTATTTAACACGAAGAAAATTCTTTATCAAAAGAAAATGATAAGGATATTAATCATACAAATTGAAAATTTCGGAAGATTGTATTTATAGTACAAAAATCTCCTTGTAAAAAGAACTTATATTGTCCTTGTTAAACATAACTGTCCTCTCCGTATACTCCGAATCAGTTCACAATCCCCCCTCGGTGTATCCAAGTCGTGATCCGAAGTAAACAATGCGTTCGTCACAACGGCCGCTATAGAAATGTTTATCCACAACAAATATTCCTACGAGTTGAAACGGTAAACTTTTTTCTTGTCTCTTCGAGACTCCTTCGAGAGTAAAAGTAAACAGAAATTATACGCTCCATTCAGACAAGAGCACGTGCTAACGTGGGATTAAAAATATGTCAAGTTCGAGTCGCAATACGACATTGAATATTTTTTAATATTTGGCTGTAATAATTATTATTTAACCTTTATATTATATAACTTTAAATGACGATAGAAAGTCTGATGCTATCTAGTTATTAATTCATTTTGGCAGGTAGTTACACTTGATACGAATAATATTATAACAAGATAAATAATTTGTTGTCCAGGAGACGAATATAACTTTGTATTTTCTCTGAACGCTCTTCTCTGTACGCTGCAATGGATTTGGGAAAGTGTCTCTATAACTAAGCGGATCCACCCGTCATAGTTACTCTAATTATTGGTTAAGTGACCAAGTTTTTCAGAAATTAATAATTAATTATTTAAATACAAAGAATTGTCAGTAAATCGCAAGTAACACCGTAACACCTACTTTTAACAGTAAGTATGAGTATGCTTCGTAAATAACTGTCTATGTAATTGAAGCCTATGTGAAATCTAAAGTCATATAAAATCAAATAATTGAAATGTTTAACCACGGATCCCTGATAAAATAAAGTCAAGAGCGCTATACTCATCTTTACAATGTCCTGAACGCATGTGAACTCTTCGTAGCCTGTATGCAGAGATAAAACAACCGGTTATTTTTATGGTGACGGAGATTCTCATCTGTACACAATTTGCGCTTATAGTGTACATTACTGTCTAAGCAGTGATTACAATGTAAAATACATTACTTAGAAAAACTACCTTTTACGTTTACAAATAACACTTTATTTATTATTGTCCTATTAACAGAATGTCCATATTAACTTTTATTTGCTCTCCCGCGTAAATCCATTTCCTATGATAAAAGTATTCTCGATTATGATCCATAATATAAGTTAATAATGTTCTAAGTATTATTCAAATCGGTTCAGTGGCTTTCGTGTGATACGTGGCCAGACAGGCAGACAGACAAAAATTCCAAATAGTAGTATTGACTTCACGTCGACACAAAGCCATTAAAATAAAATAAATAATCGAATGTACCTTTTTAGCTCGTTTCAATTTTATCATTAGCATATTCGTAGGTGTTTTTATAACGTTTAAATTTTGTGTTATTATTCAACTTTAACTCTATTGAGTTAAATATAATAAAAGAAATTAACAACAATTAGTCCAAATTATTTCCCCGATCAATACGTATATAATAAAAAAGTGTGTAAAGGAATATCTCATCATATTATAAATATATAATCCAATAAATTATCATCAGGCTGATAAAAAACAAACTTTGAAGCTTGAATTCGAACACGTTTGTGTAACCTCCAAGTTGAGAGCAACTGAAACAGTTGCCTGTTCCGGTGTTAAACTAATTTAATATTCAACGAGAATGTTCTGTTACGTGATTTAAAGTGATGATAAAGTAAGATGAGTACCGTTTGTAAAGATACTGTTCTCAGTTTCATTTTTTTGGAGCCGGCACTTGCGTCAGTATTTGGCAAAGACCCTGCCTGCTAAAGCCCGATTCCTAGTTAGTCCAGTTTAAGATGTTTATTATATTATATTACGTAAGTCCATAACACTCCAGTAATCCTACTGCGATAGAGTATACCTTTTTTCTTTAACGCTGGGAAATGCATTTACGCATCTCGCCGCGGAGAGGCGGCGGTATGTGGGACTCGCTGGACGTCCGCTACGTGCCAGAATGCCCACTAAAACCCAGCGGGGCCCTCATCGTCTTCATGGGGCGCCACGGGATTGCTCGTGCATATAACCGTGACACCCCGACGGTTGGCCCGCCTATGCGGGCCGCCTTCGCCTAGAGCGCTTTCGGGGCGGCGTTTCTAACCGGTGTGCCCTGTGCTTAACAGAGGGACACCCGGAGAAACATACTCCGTGGGCCGTTCTTAGTCTGATCCTTCACCCTTCAACTTCCGGTATGAGTAACTATGCCGTATAGCCTCAGCGATCACTAGGACACGCAAGCCCCCCCACCACGACAAGGTGGCGGCCTTCGGGGGGGCGATAGAGTATACCTATGTCAACTAAAGCAAGCATCTACGGCTCGGATCGAATCCTTTATTCTATGCATTTCCTCAGTAGTTCTTATGTATCAACTAGAGTAGAAAGCAGTCTGGAATATGTTTTTAATCTTATATTATTATATCATGGCAATTCTTCAATTTCCAAGTTAAAACACATTTGTTTGTGTCAACGCGATAATCTCAAAAAAGTACTTCACAAATTTTCATGCAGTCTTTAATAAGACTGTACACGTAGATCTTACAATATTACAATAACAGAAGAAATAAAGTACACGATAAACGAGGTGTTTTGAGGTGTGTGGGGTGCACAGGACAAACGTGAAAAATTTAGGTTCAAAAACGCGTAACAATTGCTTCGACTTCGATATAATCGATAGTGATATTCCATAAAATCCAATCAGCACATACTATTCAAATAGGAGGCAGTTAATTGGATTGGTGCAAACTGTATTTTAAATCGTTACTGTACCTTACAGTCCAAGAACTAACACTGGAACAGCCGTGCGTATTAAAAAAGCCCAATATCTGTCATTACTTCATTTTGGTTTTAGTAGATACGAGTATCATACGATTAAAAAAATATGAAAAAAATACTACGTTATAATTGATACTTTTGCTGGAATACTGTAATAGACCTGCGTATTAGTATCTCCCCGCACACCCCGCAGGATTTCCCTATCCAGACAACTTCGTTAGCTGACTGTATGAGAGTTTGTTAGGATGTGCTGTAACTGTTCCTAGCAGCGGTAAATTGTCGCCATTCATATCTCGTATGCAGTAATTGAGATAACTGCTTAGCGCCCTATCTGTTAGTGTTAGTACTAGCTTTGAAGTTGACACATCTTTAGAAACATTTATGTATCCGTATTCAACATTCGAGATTCTAACATTTCCTGTTTTTCTTGTTAAGAGGCAAATTTATTCGTTATTTTGTATAATAATTTAATTTATCGATTTTGATATTTATATTAATTATTCAGTATGTGTTTGTTGCACTTTAAAGTTATGAATCAGTTTTATTACAATTATCATCATCATTATCATTACAATCCATAACTTTCCCAGTAGTCCGCAACGCTGTCCAAGTGCGAGCAAACTTCACACACCTTTAAGAAAATTCCATAGAAATCTCATATGAAATCTTACAAGAGCATTTTATAGAAGACTGAGAGGCAACCCTGCGCATGTCATTAAGGCTTTGTAAATAGGTTTCGACCAGATCTGGGTCGGAATCTTTTAGAGTATAGAGGTATTCGAAATAGGTCGATAATTACTAGGGTCGGCAATTACTTTTTTTTAATTATTTTTATATTAATTTTAATTTTTTTAAATTATTTTTTAGGTGCGGGTAAATTTAGGAGTGAATTAGCTTTTTTTGAGTGTCTGCGCTTCACCATTTACATCGCCACCATCAGGCGGACTAGATCATAAATAAAGAACTCTGGACAATTAAATTATTTACAATACGTACATATCTTGGACAACAGGTCATTCGTACCCAAAAGTTCCAAACCAGAGATTCACTTTCAAACTATTACGTTATGACTTCTATTTGACGCATATTTTGAAGGAATATTGGAGCAAATTTATTCACTAAAAAGGGGTTTTTCACGTACTGTGTTTATATCATGGAATCGGTATTATTGGTTCAGGTGATTCAAACTTGCAATTGATGAAAACCTTACCTTCAAGGTTTTTAACAGATCGTAAATGAGCAAGATAAGTGTTATCATCTGGAGATAGAAATTTATTTTGTATTTATTTAAATAGTTTGTTTATTCCTGTCTTCACTAGGGTCATTGCACAAGATTCTGCGTTTTAAAAAATGTTTTTTCTTTGTGTGTTACGGGATTGGCGAGTCAGTTCAAAATGTCGTACGGTAGCTCATCGATATCGTTTTGATGATGCTTCTGGAGTTACGTATGTTGGTAAGCGGTGACTTCTGTAGGTAGTCATTACTCAGGTGAAAAAATATACAAAAAAGATTTATTGTTGATAAATTATTGCACTGGATTAGTTCGATTGGCCTTGGACTTTTTCGCAGGTGAATAAAACAAGTCTGTAATTATTTCGGCTTATCCGCTATAATAACACGTAATTCAAATAATTCTTAGTAACAAAACCACATACACGAAACGTAAATTATTGATGTGTTTACATCAATTTGATGTTTCTGTACTCTGTTGATTTTGGCTTTTATGGATGTTGTAGTTCTTCGTTATTATCACTTCCTTCACTTGTATATATACAGTAAATCTAATAAGGATTGTTGATATTTTTAAGTATTTTCCTTTTGTGGAGAGGGAGTCAGTTATCAGTTTAGCATCATAGAATGATGACTGCTATATGCAAACACTTTAATGATAGCTTTCCAATGTAACCGATACGAAAAGAAAAATCTCAATACACGGTAGGAATATTCTGTTTCATTGGGTAGTTGCATTTTTTGTTTTCAACGCATATAATTAGACCCTAAGATGGTCAATGATGGAATATCTTTAAACATGATTCGATTATTCCCATCCGTTGAGGAGTTCCAGTATTTTAGCTCCCGAACTCATGAGCAGAGTTTTCCCATATTTCTAAAGGACCACCTTAGAGCCATCTTCTATAAAATAAAAAAAGAATCCACAAAATCAGTTTATAAACAACGGAGTTATAGCTGTATATAAAAAATCTTATGAACATAGAATCTCCTTCTTTTTTAAAGTCGATTAAAAATGAATAACATTTGTTTCGGTTGCTTTTTATAAACACAAGGCGTAGATAGATGTCCTGAAAAAAAACTATCAAATATAAATCCAGAATAAGGTTGAAATAACATTATTAATTGAACAATCTTGTAGTGCTTAGGAGTAGAAAAACTAAACTTCTAATCGTGATGATACAGATTGCACAACACTAATCATGATACTGATTAAGGCTTAGATGATTTAGTTCTCAAACTTTTAACGCTGAGAATTTCTGCAATCGGCATGGGAATACGTTGAATGGGTGTACCATAAAGATAAGTCGCATTACGTCCAAACGTGGAGGGCGATATTTAACATAAAAATAACGGCGATCGGCACTCAATAAACCACTTAAGATGTTCATTAGGCCACGAGCGTTCATCGTTTGATCGTTTTAATGTGGAGTGGAGCGGGTGCGGGCTTGTGGACGTATCGTTACGGCTTTGAACGTCTAATGGAGTTGTCAGATTGCGCAATGTAGTGAGAGCTGCATGGGCGTTGTAGTAAAGCTGGATAAATTCAACTTCCCACATCCAAAATATTTTAGGATGTATTATGTTAAATGTTTGTGTTCGTAGTATGTATGTATATCGATAACTTTTGTTCCTAACAAATCCTTGGTCAGTTCCAAATTCCCGATTGTTTTAATCCAGATTTTTAAGTTTTTCTCCGATAAATGGACCTAGAAGATTTGGTTTAAAATCGAAACCAAAACCTGTAAGGTTTTGGCAAGTTACTATATAGAAACTTAGATAATACGGTCAAATCAATTTCTTATTTCCTTCTTAATTTCAGGGCTGCTGTTATAATGCAACTGGCGATGTTTGCCACAGCCACGAACGTCACTACAGATACAACACAGGTAAGACTGGCTTGAACACATACACTGTCCACTCTAGGCACGTGTGTCTTGGTCTCGTAATTCAGGAGAAGCTTACTCTATCATATTGCGGTGCTTGCATCCTCTAACTAAAGTGAGGGAAGTTCGTGTGCTATTTAAAGGCCTCAGAGATGGATTAACTATTAATATTTAAAGATAATAAAGCAAACAATCGACTACAAGCGACGAATTTGACCAGTTGCTGCATCAGATTTTAATAGCCATTGCCAATAACCAACAGACGAGTGGAGCACCTGATTATGAATGGCCACCGCCGTCCCTGCACGTTGGTAACAACAAAGGCACCATAGACGCGTTGCTGGTCAAGAGATTCTCTTGTTTGGTCTTTGACACTACGTGACAACCGACACATGTAAATAACATTTCACGTTTGATTCTAGGAGAGTTGTAGCTAAGTATTCTAGCTTGGAAGGTATAAGACCTTACAATTATGCACAATTACAGTTGGTATTAAATTTTGTGGTACCGAGCCCAGCGGCCTCCAACAGAGGGAGCGTTTGCCTCAGCCTTGTCTGCTCAGCAGAGTACACCATGAGCACGATAAATAGATTGACATGAAATCGAGGACCTTTACATCACAGATCATTTCAATCTATTATACTTTTAATTTGTTTTTAATTCTTAAAAAAACAAACGTCTGATGTAAACTAGTTAGGTATTTGAGATATTATTATATAGTTATATTTTATTGACGCTTTCCAGGCAGTGGAAGAATCTGAAGGTTACGCTTGGAGCGTCTGGGGCAATTGGGGACCTTGCTCAAGGACTTGTGGTGGAGGCGTCTCTGTTCAAGAAAGGGAATGCTTGCCCAGGTACAGATATATTTGATAATATGTCATGTAACAATAGACGGTTATAAAATGTATTAAAGTAATCATGCAAATTCTCTTACAGCCCAAGGGGCCTAAATTGAATTTTCATCCCTTATTCCCAGTTGAATAATCAATAGGGCCAGTTTTTAGAGTATAAGTAATGAAAATAATAAAAATCATCTTGTCCCGTTGAAGTGCTAAACTGTATTTTTGCACAGTGGTACCTACAATGCCTCTTATGTTCATTCGTTGATTACCTACTCTTCATAACAGCTTTTAATTCCATAACATGATTTATAATTTATTTCGTGTATATTTAAATTGTTATAAAATAGAATTCTATCAAAAGGTTTTAAGTAATAATCCCTTACAATAAAATGAATGATTTTAATATGTGTGGTATATAGCGGCTCACTACAGCTCACGAGTGTCTCCTTGTAATTGAGAAAGCCCAGAGCATAATCTACCTCGCTGCCCAAGTGTGGAAGTTGCCTGAAGGCCTCCGTCTTGGCTTAATGATTTATCTAAAAAAAAAGTTCCTCCAAAGTTTGCAAGCGATCAAAGTTTTGTTACTAGAGGTCACCTATCCAACTAACAGTAGCGCTCGAAATTGCTTAGCTCAGTTGGCCAGTTACGTTCAACACAAACTGTCGAGCTATGAGCTCTTTATTACTACAGCAGCGGGTTTAGCATGCACAGCAACTCGATCTCAGCAACATTTGTTTTGCAGTCTTATATTATTTTCTCGCTGACAGAACTGTTATGTTCTTTTCAAATCCATCTTCATCTTCACCTCCTTTATTTACCTAAAGTTAGCTTTAGGAAACTTTTTGCTTTGAATGTTTGGACCATTTTATTTGTATATATATATATATATATATATAATTTTATTATACACAATATTATATACACTTCACGATTTCAACTAACAAATCATATCTTGTCTTTTTTTAATAATAGAATAAATCTGTTTTATTTAGTTATTAATATGAAGTAGATCGTCAAATATTTTTTAAATCGGATACAATGGAAATTACGTTAATAAGATATATCAATCACTTGTTTTGTTGTCAAGCATGTTAAACCTGCATAATAATATTATATTGCTACAACCACTAAAAACCGGTAATGCTGGTACTGATACTGGTAAACTAAAAATAATTTAATTTAGATATATTTAATAACTTTTATGGCGATGGGTATTTGTTAATTCAAAGAGCAATATTAAATCCGGTCTTAAGACGCAACAAAGCAGCGTATAATAAAGCCACAAACATGTCGTAGTTAATCACATTATTCACTCGAAAGCCTTTACTTAACATGTTGTAGGCAATCTCTACAGATAAGATACACGTTTCCGATCGAATGGCGGTCTGTACGATCAAAGTGTGCGGTAATGTACCAAAAAGAAAATTGTATACATCGCCGATTACACGCTTGTTAAAGTAATTTTATTGTATACTAGCTGTTATCAGCGGCTTTGCACGTGCAATAATACTTTTGATTTATTTATCAATTTTTAAGAAATCTCCGTGAAGTTGTCAAAGTTCATCAAATATTTAATTTAATTTTTTATTACAAATCTCATAATTTACTGTGAACGAGTCTTAGCCTAGATTTTATCATGACGTCTTAAATGCAGTGATTTAAAAAAAGTATTATATTTATATCACAAAAACAGTGAATGGTTCAATTAAATTAAATGGATAGATATAGAGCGCTATCATGAGATAATTTATAAAAATGTTTTATCTTAGCATTGCAGTTGGATTTTATTAATTTCTTATTTAAACTTCGGGATTGAATGTACAATTGAAAGATTAATTAAAATATTGTAATTTGTGCAATAATTGATATTTCACTTGTATTGGATGAAAGTGTTTCATAAAGCAAAACATAATTTTTTATAGAACTTGCTTCAAAATCGGCGGATTTTCAAACAATCTTTCATCAGTTATTCTTCACCCTCGGGTTCCTTTTCTAAAAATGCTGAAACAAGTGTTTAGTTATTTTTAATTTCTGAAAATTTATTGCATACCTACATACTACGAGCAACATAAATTTACATTAGCATTAGGGATTCACATCTGGTTCATCATCCATCCATGTAGACGTTAAATTTTATGTTCCGACAGAGAAAGGTCATCGCATCAAATAATTGTTTCTCGCAATCTTAAATAGTTTGGTTGATCTATTCGGGTTCCATGACAGGGAGCCTAGACAACGTACATTTTGTTAGCGATCGGTTTGACACTTATGTCATGCCCATACACTTAGTAGATTTTGAATTTCGTCATACGTAACAAAATTTAACTCCCTCCAGAGATCTAGGAACGGCTTCGTAAAATCTATTGAATATAGAAAAGAACGCAATACTGATTTCATAGTACATATATTACGTGAAATTATCGAGCCTCGTCATATATTTAAGTAATAATTTATTTAAAATCCTTCTTATTTTGCAGATAGGCGGTAATGATTAAAATGTATCTTACGTTAAGGCATACAATTCAGTCTTCGCGTAAGGTTCAAAGGCTAAGTGATCGCGCGACCAGATCAGTTATATCGCCTGTATTACGGTAATAAGAGACTGATTGGTGCATCACCTGATAGCAGCGCATAAGAACAACAATTTTCTTAGGTTACTCTCAAAGAGCGAATGATTCTACCGTCGATAGATATAAAACATTTATTTCACTGAAAATTGAACATTGTCATAATGGTACGCTTATCGTCGTGTCACTCACAACACACGGAATTCTAGTGCGGGTCATGTGTCTTAATGATCGTAATACTTTTGACCAAAGGGACGAATTTTGGTCTTATGTTATGAAGACGGGGTCTTGTCTGTTTAGGTGGAATTTGTTAACAAATATGTTATGAAGACTATATTTTATAGTTATGCTAGGCTCCGATAGGTTATTTAAATTTAGATTATGATAAATTATTAGAAATTCAATATTTATATCAATAATAGTCATCAAGCTACATATGTTTTACTTTAAAAAACAGAATTGTTTCGTTGCATTCTACGTTCGTTGTATTCTGTAGCAGTTGTTACTCGTTTTTATCACGCGTTTAATTTTTTTAGGTTACCTCATATACTGAAACCTTCGTGAATCACAAATATTTAGATTTCATGGTAGTAATCGGTTAAAAATCTTCGCTATACTAATTCATATTATTGTGCTCTGTCAGACAGAGATACTTTGTCATTACGATAAACGCAAACGATATACTATATTTACGCGATATATTAATGAGGTTAACAAAATGGCAGACCAACTAGTAATATTATATATGAAATAAAACAAACAAGTAGCAACTTTTTAATATTTACTTACCATTAAGTGCTCATTTACGGATGTCATTGACATGATTAGATTTCATATGTGGTTATAAAAACGGCACATTGGTTTGATTAAATTTTATATAAGGCGTTTATTAAACAGCGATTAAATTTACATTAAACCACGTGTATTTCCGATAATTCTTGATTAGAGCAACTGCCGAAATCGTACTGTTACATGTTACGATGTTATTTACGTGCAAATGAAGCTCAAACAGATAATAAGGCGTCTGGGTAGAAGGCTTAATAGGGGAATATAAACAGATCTCAAATGTATAAGTAGGCAATTAAAATGCCGACACTTTTAATTAGAGAAAGGTGGCAGGAACTTAGCGTAATAACGATAGTCTTAAGCTATTTAAGGGTAAAAATTTTGAATGAAATTTTGTTTGAAAAAAAAGGGTAAAAGTTTTGTTTGAATAAGTTGATGGTATGTGCTTGACATCACCAATGGACATCACTAGTATAAGTGATAGCATTAACATCATGTTGCGTGTTAAGAAGGAAGCAATTCCAAGCTCCAAGACATCGGCGCTGTTTGGGAGCGAGACATGCTGTGTCACCTTCTATTAAACTGTTATTTCACAAAAGGAGATCGCGTAGCGAGAGCGGCGAAGCAGACGTAATCTGCGCTAGGAGACCGGTAGGAAAGAGAAGAGAGCGTTTCCTCCTCATACTCGTATAAAAGCGGTTTTGCTTATTTTCGTAGCAACACGGTTTAGTACTATGCTCTCATGAATTGTCAGATCAATAATCGTTCAATATGCACCGTGCGTAAACTATGTAATCTATCGTAGAAAAACCCACGGTAATTAAATCTGGTCCTCAAAATCAAAATTAATATATTTGGTCCTCAAGACCACGTTAATTAAGGATTTATTTTTATGTTAATAGCCGACAAACGTGTAGACGAGCCACCTGATGGTAAGTGGTCATACAGGTAATATAACTCTTACGCGAAGCCCTACCACCAAGCAGACTAGCTTTTGTCGCCTCTTACGACACCTTATTCTGCCAGCATGGGATTGGGGACCGCCCGTTATGATAATTTTTTTTAAGATTATTTTGATTTCATTGTTTCCCCATAACCATATGATGAAATCTGGTCTTCAAGACCAAGTTGATTAAACTTGGCCCGAAATGCCATAATGATTATGTCTAGAGGCCAAGACCTAACATTTAGTTACATTTTTGTTCTCTTTCTACTAATGACAACGTTAATAGCAGTTGATAATATTAATTTGTAAATAATAAGTGTTATGTGTTGAGAGTAATATTTTTTTTTATTTTTACGATAAGTTGTTGCTTGATTACAAACCCAAATGAAGCTGAGTATCGATATGATTTTGAATGGTAAAACGATTCTATAAGTTTCTTCACTCTCATTATAAAAAAAATCCAATTTGCGAACAATGAAATTTCATTTTGTAAACAGTAAATGTTCAATTTTACATACGCAACATACCTTAAGATTCATGCAACGTATTCGAACCGGAAGAGAATGGTGATTTTAAATCGAAAAGCAATAAGAAGCATACGATTATTTTCTAATTCTCAACTCGTTCAATATTGATTAATCGTCGATTAATCGGGATACACCGATGTTCCTCAACAACACTACTGAATGGAAATATCTTTGAAACTATCGGAACATAAATCGTTTTGTATTTGCTATTAATTGATTTAAGTTGCAACTATTGGTGTTAAGCTATTGAAAGTACATAATTTATGCATTTTTTTATTAGTTATGATTCAGTATTGTTAGAAGAGTTTGCAAACTTATCTGGGTTTTATGTTGTTTTTCAGCTTGATTGTTCTGGGTTCAAATCCGGCATATAAATCAAACTATGTTGTTATTTGAAATAAATTATCCCTTGCTTCGGACAGCATTATTATTTAAAATTCATAATTATTGAATAGTTTTGAAAAATTCAATTTAAAGTAAATGTCTAAAAATCACAATATATTTTGTTTAATAAATAAATTAATTATTCCAATTGTTTGCGCACTTTAAATTCAGCATCACGATATTTTAAACGAGTGTGCGTGCTACGAATATGTGTTTTAAATTAATTGCAAACCATGGAAACTTATAACAAACTTCAAACTGTGCAAAAATTTTGTAATCATTGCTATTTCGGAGAAAGTGGTAGAACATTTCGTTTGGTCAGTAATGAGAAATCCTAGCTTATACATAGCAGTAACTGAATAAAGCTGCATACTAAATGCATTGTTGAACCTATAATTATCAACACTTCTCTATAATTTCTCATAGTTGCATATGACAGATAAATCAACTATCGAATGTTCGTGTTGATTACAAAGTTCTTCTCTAAACTGGCTTACGTAATAGTCGGTATTATTTAATTATATTTTATACAAGTTACTGGCGCTCACTATGGCCGCGTCCTAAACGAAGTAGATCATATGAAATGTATTCCTTCATTAGACACATTCTGTGTCAGTATCCTGCTGTTATGGCGATGTAACGAACTCGAACAACCTCAACAAATTAGCTTCGAAACCATTTGTCACGGGGTCTCTCAGAAGTATTCTACCAGGAGTACAGTAATAAAGCCCGAATGAAATATTGCCTTTATTCTGTTGTTGAAGAAAGTCTATCGCTTGTAAAATTCAACTGTTGGAATTTTTGTGCGGCAAAACGAATGCTGAGCTATTACAATTTAGAGTAGGTTATAAATAATAACAAATTATTTATAATGATTATGTGAATTGTTATGTAAAGAGTCAAAGAGCACAGATGTGATCGGGATTTAGTCCTGGATGAGGGATCGGTAATGACAAAATTTCATGAGCGCTTTTGTACTTTGGAGGGTATATTAAGCCGTCGGTTGTTATTTTTATTTAAATAAAACCTCTATAAGTAGAACAAATCAACTAGATGGATATATAGCACACTGAACAAATTAATGGTGAGCGATAATTGTTACCGTAATAATGCGCTAGCGCGTCGTGTCAGGGTGTCTTCACTTTGTTTTGGTGGACATCCGGTTCATGGTAAATCTGATTTTACACAAGGTCTTAGAAGGTGACAAACATTGACGTATAGGGATTGCCAACAAACAGGCTTTACGGCATGTCGAAGGCTTTTGGAAAGCATAACATTTTCCAACGTCGGACATTAAGCACATCACTAATCTGTTTAGAAGCAGCTCTTGTCACTTCAATTATGAGAAGAGAACCTGTCCAGCAGCAATTTAGCTCATTATCGATATCACTAAAATTTACCTTCGCAGTTTAAGATAAATGTCATTACTGTAATATATAATCGTACGATATATTTATGGAATAAAACTTAACAGCTATGAATTAATTATTTTCGATGTATGGATGATCTACAAATTATTTTTTTACTTGTACACCTTCAAATTAGATTAACGTTTAGAGCGATTTGTTGGCGGCATCGTTGATTTCATTACAGGAGTGTTTGTGATGCCGCCACCTGGTTTAATCACTGTGATGTATGTATGTTCTTTTGTAGTTTAATTAAAGAGATTTATTGACCTTGTTATAATAATTGTTATAATAATACGATAGGTGTAACAAAGTGTTTAAAATCAAGGTGATCAGTAACGATTATTTTTTTATATTTGGTTTGATTTTATTAACTGGTAAAAAAATTATTTAGGTTGACAACGCGTTGCAATATGTTTGGTGTCGCGGATGATCGTGTTCCAGGTTAGTAGATGTTATGAATGTGAAATTTCGGATCCGGATATGGATACGAGATTATTTCAGTATATCCGTATATTGTTTCGGATAATTTCGGTTACGGATATTAGATGATTTACGACTTGGAACAAATATGTAATGTGTTTACAAAGTTTGTTTCTAGGTTTCATGTTGTATTATAATCATAGAAACCACCAATTAAATAATAAAAACTGTCCAAAGTGAGAACGACGCGGCTAATGTATCGGCTCGGTCGGCGTAAACCAGTCATAACGTGCTTTATTTAGACTCTGCCTCTATCCGAAATTATCCGAAACTTTTTTATCGGATTCAATTACGGTTTTCGATATATTTTTATTTGGGATTTCCGAAAGTTTCGGTTACGGTTAAGGAGCTCCATAACATCCCTGGTCCAGGGTAACACGTTTTATGTTCCATTGTTTGTTCGATTGTCGGCTGTCGATATAAAAATTGTATTCCCCGACAGAGTAAATTTTAATCTGTTGAACCGATGCGTTGCATCGGGTAGTTTGGAAATAAAATATATTTTTAACCTTCTTTCTAACTTTTTTAATAATCAGTTGAACGTCATATTTATATTATAGATCATTGGATCGAGTGGTTATTGGATCGATTAGTGATAAGCTAATATAATTTTTTATAAACTTCTTTATAGATTTTATTTAACATCAAAATGATAGTGTAGCGTTTTATTATTAAAAATTAATAAGTGCATTGAACTGAGTATTAGGGTATCTGAGCTCTCCCTTTCTTCTATAAGATAGAGGAAATAGAACTTCACCTGTGGTATGCCCAAAAAATTAGAATAATACACTGATTTGAACGCTAGGGTATCAGAGCTCTCTTTCTCACCTTTAATACATTACAAACATAGATATGGTAATTGCATTCATTTGGATGATATATTTTTATTAGTATTGCGTTATGTTAGTTGCTCAGACTTGCCTCCTCTTTTTTTATCTCCTTCATTGTAAGCAAACGATAGATATCAACAATAATGGTCTTATTCCTTACATATTGTTAAATGAAATATTTTTTCCTCCTACGTTTCGTCTAGTAAGTATGTCTATTATAGAAACCTAACGTGCAATCCTTTTCAGACGAGCGGCGGGGAACGGGTCCCTCGCGCCTCCGGTGATCACGGTGCGGGTAACACGGCAGACGCGGGACTGCCTAGGGGTCGCTAAGAGATACCACGAGTGTAATATAGCGGTGAGAATTGCAATATCGTAGAAATAAGGTAATTTTCAATCGTCAGAGCGGTGCCTGATATAAACGGTTGGATGATGTAATGATTTGATATGTGGTACTGTACCATTGTCCCCATACACAAGTCCACCACATCTCCACCAAGTACACCACTCTCACGTCTGGGTAAAAATATCACTGGAAGTTTTCTAATCGGTTTCCTTTCATATGTTGAGACATTTCCCAAGTTTCTGGATGTGTTTAGTCCAATGTTCGACAGTGCGTTTCTAAAGATTGGATAGGTAAATTATGTATGTAGGTGGTTACGCATCGTTAATTTATAATTAAATTTATCAATACACGTCTTTTCTTTTAATGGTTCACTTACAAGTAAAAGGTTAAAACTTAATATGGAGGGGCAGCAACTATTTACTAAAATATATAAATCAATTCTCAACCCTGAATGCGATAATCTTAAAAACTACTCAATTTTCATGCATTGTCCACAAACAGTCTGAGACAATTTTTGCTAATAGAAAGTGACATCACAAGGAAGGGTGTTTGTAATTTATGAAGCCTTTGTATAATTTGACCTAAATTTTGGAAT
Source organism: Megathymus violae (assembly GCA_003671415.1). NCBI lineage: Eukaryota > Metazoa > Arthropoda > Insecta > Lepidoptera > Hesperiidae > Megathymus > Megathymus violae. Next base: position 6,369,949 of record PDGT01000017.1, on the reverse strand, counting down.
AAAGTCGAATTCTTTCGGAAAAAAATCGTTTATTTTGAGAATATTTATTTCTTCGCGTAACCATGCACAGGCGGGCCGGGCTACTAGTAAATAAAATGATAAAAAAAAATAAGGCTTACACACACACCTTCGCACTACGCTAAATGTGTGTTTAAAACATACTGAATGTGGCTCTCTACGTAGAACCAAATTATGTTAATGACAGAAAATAATTTTTTCACTTTTTTCCGCACGCAAATGAAGCAATGTTTGAAAGACACGCTGTTCTAATAACAAGCAAGTATTATTTGTTCAATCGGCACTCTCAGTAAAAGTGTATAAAGGAGTCTATTCATTGCACTTATTCGTGTCACGGACTTCAGTTTCACCGGATCGGATCGTAATTATGATGTTAAAAAATTACCTAGCTTTACGAGCAGTAATAAGTAATAGTAAAAAGAGTTAGTCTTATAAATATCTAAGTAACTTCGCAAATTAATGACAAGCAAGATAATTTGATGTGTTTCAATAACTTTTTTGGTTTAATATTAGGTATACTTTGCTTGTATTGTAGTATGTTATAAGAATTGGACTGGTTCTCATTTATTGAGTGCAGTATTAATTTGTAAATTTGTTTAACCGCGAACAGCAATTAATATAAAAAGGTTATCTTGACAAAGAATAGTAATAAGATTTCCTACTTATCATTTATTATTGTGTAGTCTGACAAAAATTATTATTTCATTTCAAAATTATAAAATTAAGTGGTTTTTTAGTTAATTTGTTTCTAAACGCGTTGTTAAACTATGGTATCGTCGCCGGCGCGGCATCGTGTTGTAGGGATGTTACGGATATTAAATTATTTTGGATTATCCGATTGTTTCAGATAATTTCGGTTACGGATATTAGATGATTTAGGAATCAGAAAAAAATATATAATGTATTTACAAGGTAATACTTTAACTATATTTCTAACCATCATACATTGTGCTTGCGGATTGTTGCAAAGTAAATTCATACTAATTTAATACAATGAATTTCCGCAAAGTAACGCCTGATACTATCAATTATATTTCTAGGTATTATTTGGTATTACAATCGTATAAAAACAATAGCCCTAAAAATGTAATAAAAAAAACTGTCTAAAAATGAGAGCGACGCGGGCAGTATATCAGCTCGGCCGACGAAATCCTGGCATAACGTGTTTCATTTAGTCTCTGTCCTTATCCGAAATTATTCGAGACTTTTTTATCGGATTCGGTTACGGTTTCGGATATATTTTGATTTCGGATATCTGATCGTTTCGGTTACGGAGCTCCATAATATCCTTACCTTGTTGGAAGTAGTACAGATAAGTGTCTAAGCTCCTTGGTTATCACGTATCCGTAGCAGTCACAGCAATGGTTTCTAATTTAAAAGCCTTGCCTCGTAAATGTTTCCGTGATTAATATTGTTTTAAACAAGTTGTGAATGATGATAAAACTAGTAATAAATGTTCCATCTCCAATTTACAACCCTATTTATAAGTTGTTTGTTTTGATAATTCGCCCATTAATGTTTGTTTGAGCTAAGTAGTCATAAAATACCAATTAAATCTTTGAATATGTTAAATGATTGATGAATAAATTAATTACAATACAATTAGATTATTGTTACTTAAAAATTGTGAGATATTTAGTGTTCTTAATATATAAAATACGATATCTGTAAACGAGGTAAATAAAAATATCAAGCTTTAAATCCATGTTAATGGTGTCCTGTTCGAACATATTTTCTCTTCTATTATTTTATGTTGTTATTTTACTAATTGTCATAGAGCCTATGAAACTAACGAGTTATTTATTTAACAAACTATTATACTCATAGTAACAATGTGTCCGTTGATACTTTTTTCATTATTTATATTGAGAGAAAGTTACTTTAATCATGTCTACTAGTATGTCGGCAGCTTTTTAACTTCTATGCGAACTGTATGTAACGTAATAATGTTTTAAGCACTGTAATCTACTGATATTACAATAAATATAGATAAAATTACCTACAGTACTATACGGTATCATTTGCGAACTACTTATTTTTTTAATTACTAGCGGCCCGTCTCGACTTTGTTCATTCGGAATAATGCATTTTTCAAATGGCAAAAGAATTTTTCAGTTAGTTGCCTTGGTGGTGGTCATTACCTTCCGCAAGTACACAAACCCACAACATTCACACTCTCTTTTTATAATTTTAGTATAAATATAGATTTATGTACACACAAACTTTTACAAAATGTTACATTAAGGATCATAAAAATCTCAATTTACAAAAGTCGTCATTTGTAGTTTTTGACAACTATTTTCATTCTTGTTGGTGGAGATGCTTCATTTTAAAGAGTTATCGGAGTCAGCAATATGCAAACTGAAGCGTTTGCTTCAAGGGTCATTATTTACAGTGGAGTTAGCAGGTGTTATACTGATCATTCCCCAGGCTAAACGACAGGCTAAATAAACAGTATTAGATTATTGACAACGAATTAGAGATTGTAAGTAAATTTTATTAGAACGGTGACTTCGTTTATTCGTATTGCTGTTTGACAAATTTGGTTCCAATTATGTTTTTCTGACTGCAATGTCTTACCGAAACACAAGGTTTCTTGAAACAATTTACTTCACAGTCAAATTAGATGATCTCCAAGTGTATAAAGATTACTCTCTGTTTCTCTCTGTGTTACTCTCTGTGTTCTATGTTTAAATTATCGATTATTATGTTTTAGCGATTTATAATTCCAAAACCAATAGTCATCAGAATTCACGCCTGTCGTACTATTTATTGGACTGTAATCTTCTTTCATAGCCCATAAATTGTAGTCTGTAGACGAATTCAAAAGCATTATAGATCTTAAATGTACTCATTTCAATAATATAGGTATTTCAAAGTCCAGTAAATAATCTAAATGTAGTCGACGAATGTGATTACTACTGTATTACCATTATAACTTACACAGGTTTAACAGGAATATGTGTATTTCGCGTATTTGGCTGACAAAATACCTAAATACTTGTAGATGTTGGAAATTACCATAGTTCATAATACTAATAGTCAACACTATTCCAGAGTTTCTCCACCAAAAGAGTGACTCGTTTTGCGTGTAGACCTGACTATACATTGGCGTACTTACGCTAGATTACATCGCACCTTTAGAATGAAAGTGACTTAACTCAAAATTCCTGAAATTCCAGATTTTACTATAAATTTACTTTAAAAAGCCTGCTCTAAAACCGCATCGTGAAAAAGAGCCCGAATTATGAGTGAGAAAGGGAAAAAGGGAAAACCTCATACATCAGTCTCTTTAAATTTACTCAAGACCATACATTTTTGAAAACTTTCTTCGTCATTTCCCATAAATTGCAATTTTTCAGTTAAGTCCCTTTCATTCTAAGGGTGCGATATGACGTTGGCTTAACTGTCACTCTTATTGGCATCGCATTATTCTTTACTTGTACAGTCACGTTGGCCAAGTGTTGTTGTTCTAATAAAGTCTAACTAAAAAATTTCAGAAATTTCAAATAGCTTTCCCGTTATATTTTTTATTATGTTCTGTTTAGCCATGTTCATCAGAAGAAATAGACACCCGTGCGGAGCAGTGTGCGTCGTACGATCGTAGGCCGTTTCGCGGTCGTTTCTACACTTGGGTGCCTTATGTTGAAGGTAAATATTATCCACTCTTCAATACACTGTTGATAACAGTATAATGTCAGACAAGATGGTATCGCTGCCCATCTATTATGTTTTACAGGAACTCCTGAGGAAATTCAAGTAACATCAATATACTTATATATTATAATTCTTCAAGCAAAGTAATGTGGTCGAGGAGCGGATAAATACTATGATAGTCATGATGAAAGGCATCTTTAGTAGTAGCAGTTTAATACAATTGCTTAGGATGATTTTTAAATAGGGAACTAATAATCTTATAACATATTTATACATTCTTCTTTATGTTCAGTATATACCTACTGCAGCTTACGTACATTATTTGTCGACCTCAGATAAATCTATGTATATCCTTTGTGAAGTCATTCGCAGTGTATTGCTACTCTTGATGAAATAAGTGTCTCATTTTAAACGTCATTGACCCCAGCACGCTTAACACTGAAGCACTTACTTGAAGTAACTGGATGTACCGATAAATCAGGAGTTGTGGATATTGATCGTTCTTGAGACGAACCATACAAATTAAAACGAATCAGTGCTATATAAGGCAGATAGTGTGAGCTGATCCTAATTTGCATTGTCCATTCGCTAAAGCTAATGAATTATAAATGTTATACTAAGAGTTTTGCTATTCATTATGAAGATGAATGGCAAGCGCGTAGGTTCAACTTGTAACTCGTGCAATCAATATCAGTCGCACAGAGTAGATAATCCGTAATTAATAGAGGTCCTAATGTGAATCTGATTGCAGAAACCTAATTACTAATTCGCAATTAGGATCGTCCATTGATTGGTCCAATAGATTAATGATAGTAATGTTCTTACATAGACAGGAACCTTTTATAGAGAGTAATCTTTCCGTACAACATACGATTGGAGTCTCCGTCATGCGAGTGCAGTTTGAATTATTGGAGAGTTTAGTGGCCAAAATAATAAATAATAATAATAATAAACGTTTACACACTCATACCTCCGCACTAGGATTCCCTGTGTTGCGGGTGGCATGGACATACACAATTATCACATCACAAACACCCATGACCCGAGAACAAACATTTATCTGTCACGTAATTATCTGCCCTGGATGGGAATCGGATCCGGGACCCCACGCTCGGTAGGCAGGGTCACTACCAACTACGGTAATGTTAGAAGTTCTCGAGCTATTTCATGATCCTCAAAAATACCTAACGGTCCAGTATTAGAAAACACAACGACTGCTTATTTCACCTTATCGGGCGGCAGAGGCTTCCACATCTATGATAAAAGGAGAATTAGTTGCATTACCTGCGATCTTACTATCCTCGAATTTATTCTTACATGGTTTTTAATTTTCGGTATTTACAGTACCTTAATTATATTTCTTTGTTCAGGTGATACTCCGTGTCTACTAAATTGTAGACCTCTCGGACAGCATTTTTACGCATCTCTCGGCCTAGTGGCGGATGGAACTCCTTGCACAAAGCCGGGGTATCGAGCTATTTGCATTCAGGGATCTTGTAAGGTGAGTCAACTAAATTTTACTGAAAGAATTGCTGTATGCATATTGATATCGAAATGAGGATGCATGGAGGTGACCTGTGTAATTTATTTATTGTCAATGGTATTTGAAGATATTAATAATGATAATTTATGTATTTTTTAAAATTCATGATCAAGTGACTTAAGATCTAAAACATATATGTCATTACATTAAAAATTGCATGACGATTGATTGCGTAAGAATCTCTGCGTTTCGATTAAAGGAAAAAAGTATACTACAGGTTTTTATAGACTTTTACGGAAAAATACAATAAAATTGGGCTATGGGAATAACTTATTAATTTAGGGGACGTTACAGAAATATTGTAATTCTATATCAGTAAACATATAGGAATATAAAAGATTAGATATTTTTGATCTAGACTCGAATAAAGATTATGGATTAAGACCATCGGTGTGAAGAGCCAGTGATAAAGCCAAAATACCATGACTGAAATTATTGTATCCTGGAATTTTCAAGGTCGATGTGTCAAAATAAAAACTTTGGAATATATAACTTAAAAGTAAGATTGTGAAGTATTTATTATTAAATGCTCATACTGCAAACTTCGTTATCACTTCTAAGTCCAAACCAAATCGTAAATATTAAATTTTTTCGCCCGTAACTTCCTGCGTAATCATTTACCAAATGCTATGAATCTATGATCGCTTTGTACCTAGTTAAATTTACATTGCAGCGGTATAACAAATCTCGAGTTACAGTTTTCAGTATCAACCTTCTCCATCTGCGTCAGTTGACTGTAATTAACCTCGTCTCTATTTATTACAGTTCAGCTGCTATTTCTGTTAATTCCCTAAGTAATTTACTACTTTGCCCTTGCATGTTATTTGAATGCGTTCTAGGAATTGTAAAATTATGTAACACGAAGAAAGACATAGGATTTACATTATGTCCTAGCTTCGATGTTTTATGATTGATTTGTTTAGTTGCCGTCAAAATGAGTTTGTAGTAGCACATTGATATAAAATAAAGATAATAACAGATTATAATAATGATGTTAGGTACCTGCACCGTATCATACTATGGCCATATCATGACTGTAATATTACCAACATAAGCAAAAATATATAACGTATAATAATGATACTTTCATACAATAAGGGTAGAGTCCTTTTCCGTTTCTCTCAGGGTCGAAATATGAAACGGCGTAATAGGCAAAGTACTTAAAGCTCCAGCAGAGGCATTAATCAGTGGCAATGCTTACAAGTTGTTCACATTGTCGCAAAGTAAGTGCCAATAAATTGTTATAGGAAAATTATCATATAATATTCGTGTAAAACATGAAAACCGAGTCCTTAACAAGCGAAGTTTAAAGTTACTCGTTGAAATAGTGAAAATTATTGGTAAACTGACGAGTTTTAAGTTTAGAAACACACAAATATATTTTAATATTCAACATATTCGAATAATATAGTATTTGTGAAAATATTACGGTTTACTCATTTCGTGTTCAGTTGAGTTCTTTTGATTAGTTTTGAACGATCTCTTTTCTTTAATAAGCTATCGTATTTTCAGTAACACGTACACACAAATTGTAAGTATGTTGAGAAAATATTGAAATGTCTACCTAAAATATCAATATTTATTGAAATTTATAATTTTATATGTCTCTATGTGTTTTTTTTGTCCAGAACAGATTCCTACGGTACCCCGAACATTATTTACCTATAAGAGAGTTTTCGTTCCAATATTTCAATAGGTAGTGAAGTGTTGGGCATGATATTTTATCCGAAGTACATTTTTCCCAGACCACTATACTGCTGATCTGGTGCTGATCTGTTTGTTAACTGTAATTATCACTGAGTAACAAAAAGTGATAACAGGTTTCAACTCTTCAGTGTCAATGATGCACACTTTAACCACAGATTATTATATGTATATTATTTTATTATATTGATGGTAGTGTGGACTTTCCATTCTTTGAAATTAAATTAAAGCATTACTATACAAAGGGGTAATGTTGCCAGCGTTTAAGGTACTCAATCAATGGATTATTTTATTTTAATTTAACTTTATTCTTTGCATTTATAGTAAAAGTTAAATTCATTACTATAATAAACAATAGAGTAAGCGATACTGTTGTCGTTTGGCAAACAGTAATAAATATTCGTTATAAGTTTATTATTATCCAAATATGCGGCTTTCCTCTAAATCGATTAAGAATGCTACGAGTATTCGTATTTATGTATCACACAATATAATTTAAAGATCGGCAGTTTAATTAACGTACGACAAGGCGCCAATTCCAATTCTGTTACGTATTGGTGTGAGTTATAACAATACTTTAAATAATTTACGATTACGGCCGTCCTTGTATACACTGTTGCAACGATTGAACGCTTTATAGATCAAATTCGCTCAATAGACAATTCATAGTTTTATTGCATGTACAAATAATGAAACAGATGTCGGGGGCCTCGCGGCAACCTATGTAAATGGAATAGATAGAGAACACTATAAACGAATTGCATACGAATCAGAGAAAATTATGCGTCGTGCTTAACTATGCGCTATGCTAAACAGAACAACATTCGTTTTTGACCATGTTGGCAAGGCATGTTGGCATGTTTTATAGGGTCCCATATATCCAAAAAATAAACAAAATTTTTATACGATCAATCGCGTCGGTTCGTCTGTCTGGGACACTCGATGTTTTATCCATCCACTGGACTGATAAGGTTTAAATTTGATGCACAGAATTAGATGACACAAATATGGACTTAAATTATGAAAAAAAGGTATTCAGATTTTCGTGAACTTAGGAGGATAAGTGAGAAGTTAAAAAATATAAATAAAAATACAACATGTGCTAATATGTCAAATAAAAAAGCTTATTTTGGGAAATAACCGACCCGAATAACTTCTATATTTATGAATCTAAGATTGTGATAAAGTTCAAGGTATATAAAAATACGTAGTCTTTAAAACCAGGAAACGGAAAATATTCCGCGACACATTTACAGTAGAGATTTGGATTATTTATGTCTCGAAAACGAAAGTCATAGAAACGACTTATCGATATGGTACTTACAGTTAAAATAAACATTTTGTTGCTATTTTTTATGTCACAAGCGTACCAATTATATTAATGAAACTGCGAACCTTACTAAAAGTAAGAAATAAAAACGCACCAGATATGGCGAATTACTGATGATGCAATCCTAGGTGGTTTCTTAAATTCGGACCTCTCAGTGGACCATTGATTGTGGTGATGTATGCCATCATTGACTGTAATTTCTTGTGTCACTTTTTATTACTTTTCTATTTTAATTCAAATTGTAATAGTATTACAATAATTTTAATAATAATAAATCAAAAAAATATTTTGAAAACTTCTACGCTCATCCATCAGAATTATCTAATAAAAATATAAAATTCTTATTCTCGTGTACGAACCTGCGTATAAATCGTCTATAGTATTTTCAGTCTACGGTAAGTAGGCTTTTTCGTAAATATTGTTATGACAAATAGTCCTTTGTGGTAGTTCTTGTCGTAAATCTTGCAGACAAACATAAATAACACTCGACTCTAAATCGTCTTATATTATGTAATATTGCAAAATGTTTTATGCATGTTTCCATAGCGATGAGAAAATGTACAAATTGAGATTTGAATAGTATTTAAATGTATAAGGTTTACCTTGGAAGGTATAAGATTATTTAACTAACTTGGCATACAAGGTGTTTAGTGGTTATACCGCAAAATATTAACAGCGATCACATTGCGCTACTTTGTAGCAGTTAAATGTACAGTAATGAATTGATCAATTATACCTGATATATTTAGTATTTAGGGACAAGGATAAGCGAAGTGAGCGAGGGTTGTAATCTTATAATGTAACTTAAAACTTAATTATTAAACTGTAACTTTAAAACAACGTAATTCCGTTGCCAAATTGATTTTTTTTATGATTTAATTCTAGCAATATTTATTTGTATTTCAAAATTGAGTTTACTTAAAAACAAATTGTTAGTAAGTATATTCTTAGTTAAAGTATTAATTACTATCGACGTGTATACAATAGATTATGTGTGAATTTGATAACCTGAAACAACACACGGCACATATCTGAAATAGTTATACACCCGTACGATTAAACCTTCCTTGTGAACTTTCCTCGTGTACGTCGTGAAAATCGCATGAAAATCCTAGCTGTACTTTATGACATTATTGCATTCAGACAGACAGACTTTACTTTGTACTATTCATAGTGACATTAATGTAGTATGCACGCGAATACAAAGTAACCTTTTAGATTGTATTTAGCATTAGCGTCAATAGATGGCGTATATAATACATAATCAAAGTGCGGATTAAAATTCATCAATTAGCAAGAACACGTATCCATATAAGTAAATAAATGAGGATTTGCAACATATTACGCGGCAACTGGCTGTTACAAAGGAATGATTTATTATATTTTGATTGAAGACCACAAAAACATATTCAGAATTACAGTGTACGTACTAGTAACATGAAAAGATATAAGCTAGAATCCTAGGAATAAAAATTCATAAAGTAAATCATAATAGTATCCTAAAATTTTCTCTCTATTTCTTAGTATTGGTCAGGTAAGAACCAATTATCGACCACTAGTAACGTACTGTCTTCAGTTATTTTATCCATATATATACATAGATACATATATATATATATATATGTTAACAGGGATCGAAAACATTTTTTAATGTTTTTACTACGGTGTCTTAAGTGTAACTTATAGTATTAAGTAACCGTTGGAAAAGTTAAAAAAAATTAAGTTTCAATTTTTATTTCTTATGCGAATTTATGTGCGGTGATTTATTGTTCAGAAAAGATATTTCAGTTAGGTGTTTCGTAATCACAGCATATTATTCAAAATGAAAACTAATTAACATGAACTGAATGGTTTATAGTGTTAAATGCTTTACATATTTATTAATGTACAGTTTAAAGTAAGCTTTGGCTGAAGTAAATTATTACACACATTTATTTATTTACTTACCTATATCAATGCACGCAATACACTTTTTGAGCTTTTTAATACCAGGGTACAAAAGTTGGTGTGCGTGCCAATTACTGGCGTGAACAATACTCGTTACAAATTTTTACATATTCGATATTTATACAAAGTTTAATACTTATGACTAATGTAACAATGTCTTACGAGTGCTTAGTAATTTAATTACTTATACAATTTTTTTTTCCTTCACTTCTTGTCTTCAAAGCTCTAAAGTTGTGCGTTATTAAAGCGAGATCTGGATTAATTTTATTATGTAATTTATACAGGTACCATTGGCGAATAATATTTTAGTTCCCAATACCAGAAAGTGAGACTTTAATATGGATGTTAGTACTTTGTAGGATTATGTATTTCAGATAATTTTATCCTTTTCAATAATAAAATACATTAAAAATATTAAGTAAAAATTAGATTTTTTACGAGGCAGAAGAATCGAATTCATAACATTCTTCTTTACATATTATAACAATATTTGTGACTTAAAATTGGTTAATTCGATATTTATACACGTGAAGTATTGATTAAATTGTTTTTATCATTTGTTAATAATTATTGAACATCTTTAAATACAAAAAGTCGTAGAATACTTTATCTGTATGGCAGCGGTGGGATTCGAACCCACGCCTCCGAAGAGACTGGTGCCTTAAACCAGCGCCTTAGACCGCTCGGCCACGCTACCGTATACTTCAGATTTTAAAATGTATAATTACATTTACTAATTCAGTAACAAAATATAAAAATTTAAAAGTTAATCGAAATTTGTAATTATTTTATCAATTTTGAAGCATAAAGTTCTGACTCCCGTGTTCAATACCTATAAAATATATGTATCAGTTATCGAAATAATTTTACGAGATGTACAATGAAACTGAATATTTTTTGTTGTCGTAATTCACTGAATTAATTTAATTAGAATTAATTAATTAGCATTAATTTATCTACCGGAACCATTTCACGTTTACTTGCGACTTATGCAATGTAGTGCAAGACAAAGAATATTCTGTAGAAATAGTCCAAGAATTTCAAATATCTCGTAACAATTCATTAATGAAATCAGTATTTACGTATTCTGTATTTTTTTTCGAAATAACTTATACAATAGGTTTTATATTATGACTCTGTATATTCAATCATTCTTTACTACTATTATTGTTGTAAATTAATAATGTTTCTCTTAGTATCTGACTTGTTTCCTGGAACTTGTTTTGTGATGCCCGCTTCTAATTGTTAGTCTCTCTTTAAATGCTTAAATGTATACCAATTTTAAAATTACACAATTACCTAATATGAAGTTGCGGATAAACAGTATCACCCTATTTCACGCAATATATTTGACTCCCTGGGAATTAAATCATTAAATTAAGTTTTCTTAGTACCCATAAAAAATTAAGAAACCTGCTTTCCACGGATAACGGGTTAGGTCATAAGTTTTTAATATAGATATATTTATTAGAGGAAGATTATGAGGTACTTTTAGATTTTACTCGTTAAGACACGTAGTAGTGCACGCATTTAATCCAACTTGACACGTTTGCGACAAGTTTGCAAAATTATAATAATAAAGTTAACTGGATTCCTTTGCTTTAACAGTGTCATCTAGCGAGCAGTAGCGGTATTCAATCGTCTTGATGAAATGTTAATGAGCCAGTATTTATATCAGATCTCACCCGTCCATTTTACTTGGTGCAAATTTAAGATTTTCCTACAATCCGTTAACGTAACGTCAAAATATTTAGGTAGGTATTTTTATTAAGAAATTCCCTAAATATAATAAATAGCTTATGAAAAATTTTTGTAGTTCAAAGTACTAAGTTTAAAATAATATGCTACTCGTATTGAGGTATAGATAATGTTAAATGAAAATTTAGTTTACATTCTAATGAACAGCGCCAAATCAAGGAGCTTGAATGTCATGGTACAGAACAATCAATTATTTGAAAATAAACTAAAGGATGTTGTTAACATGTGCCTGAATTGTTCAATAAACTAAAATGTTAAATGCTATATTTATTTATTAGTATATTTACATTAGTATCTCGATATCAATCAGAAATCGCCACCTATGAACTCAGACATTATTTGGTTTCATCGCAACCACAATGCTCTAAACTAAACAATTTATAATAGTCGCAGTTTATCTTGTTCGCCGCACACCTACAGTTTACAGTGAATCACTAAGTTATTTACGTAATACAAATCAAACAGTATTAGAGAAAATCTTTGCAAGGTTATTCTTTTAAGATATGATTGTCATATGTACTAACTCTGCTATTACGTAAGTCTGGAAGTATATCGATGCCATCTGCCTGCTGCGCAACCCAGTAGCCACCCGGAATTGATACCTTTGTACCTTGCGACATAATATTTAATAATTGCTTAATATCAGATATGACATTGCAATACTGTATTATTAGTTCGTAATGTTATCTAACTAAAATTTGAACTTTGAAATCAAAATCAATCGTCAAAATAAATATACAGTTATGAAACTATAATTTCAAAGAAGACGTTTCATGTCAATCTCCAAGTATAGCGATATAATGTCGGGGCGATAGTACAGAAAAGCACTATGGTACATTGATGAAATTTAAAAAGATAAGACATCAAGAGGCAAAACCTGTAAACAACCTACGAGTAAAACTATCCAGATTGGGTGGTCTGTCTGGCGTACGTTGCGTGAACAACAGATAGAACATATAGTTATAATGTGTAATAAAATAAAATATCACGGTATATTTTTTAAACGGAATTTATAACTAAAATTTCAATATAACACGTAGGTAAGTTAGACCACTGGAAATATATAAGAAAAGTTTAGTATATCTGAGCTAGTAATAGTAATTTGTGAACTCGCTCCTTTTTTGGCTGAACATACCGATTGTAATTTATACTTGTCAATGTTTTCTTGGGATTTATGATATGGATAAATTTAAAATCATTAACTTTATGATACTTTATGAAATTTAAAAAAGTTTAAATGAAAAACTGTTAAAATATATGTTTTAGACAGTTCTTATACAATATTTACTTTGTGGATAAACATATTTATATAAAACAAACGTGTTTGGCCAACACCAACACAGAATGACAAACAATCACCACATACACACACAGTGCATGATAACATAATCATTACTGATTCCCAAACCTTTTTTTTCTTAGCATGTTATTGTATTTTACAGTATTCGTTGCAAACATCATAAAAATCATTCAATAATGTTTTTTTTTCATCATACCTCTCTTTATTTAATCATCTTTGTATTTAATATCTTCTCCGTTATAAAGATAGATGGAAACAATTTGATTCATCATGCACACACAACACACACACTTTGCTCACAACAAATCTAAAATAAGTAAATAACATGAGATCACATTGGTACGCGCATCGTACCAACGATGTCCGTAATAGAGATACGCGTCTTTGAATAATTAGTATGTTGGTAATGTAATTGGGTAGGTGTCTAATTGTAGCTACGGCGGCGCCGCGCGGTATGTGACAGATAAAAGATCATCGCCACCCACTGTCCAGTGTCTTTACTCAACTGGCAACTACAACCATCTTCTACAATGTTAACTTTTGTTAAGTAACATTTCTTAAAACATTACGATCCCAATTCCGATTTTTCGATTTGTCAAACGCTTTCTAGATTTGACTACTTTTAGTTACCCTAACAGTAATCGAAGTCTTTCAAAGTTGGCACGGACCAACTTTTTGTGTTGACTTGTTGTGTCTCACGCAAGATTGTCTAATAATATTGTCTAAAATGATTATGTGAAAGTGTAGAAAGAGGTATATAATAATTATAAATCATAAATTGTCTTACGATCTCGGCCTTCAGATCCTGTCCAATCGTAGTTTAATATACGGATAATGATTTATTTCTACAAATAAGATGGTGAATGTCTTTAACTAAGATAATTAGGAACGGAAGCTGTAGGATTGCACACAGCAACATATTTAACAACAGTGCATTTAGCAAATTTTAATTGAGTTCTGACGTCATTTAAAATTTTCTCCTTACAGTTCGATTTTACTTTAACGTATACAAATTATTGTAATTGTTAAATGTAGTCGGCTTCAGCAAGGCGAATGTTTGTTGAAACAGAAGCAGTACCTACTTTGTTAAATACTATTATTTACGGGTCATGCCCTCCAGAAACAGATTTTGTTTTTTAATTTTGATATCTAAACCTATACATTAAAGTCTTATCGATCTATAAATACATTTTTTTTGTCATTTTTAATTTGCTTAATAATAATTTCTTTTGATTCTTTTATATTATACGAGGTAAAGCTGAAATTGCGTGATAATATAATCTTAAATATGAGTATATACAGTAAATTTAAGTGTTATTTATTTACATTATTATAAAAGTCTACCTTAAAACATAATTTGAAAACTTCAATTTTGAATGCAGGGCATTAAATGGAGTTTGTGGAATACATAAAAGAAGTAATGTCTTATCTGCGCGACAGTCTGAATGAAATGAAATGAAATGAATGAGGAATGAGAAAATCCACAAGTAATTAGTGCCAAGAAAAATTTCTAGTGATGAATTTCAGATGTCATAGCTGCATTCCTTCATGTTAGTATTTTGGCAAGCAGTCACTATATTTAGCACGGCTAGAAGGTTAAACACGGTTTTGCAATAAACAATTTTTTCAGGAAATATTTTACTACTATATATCACATAACTTTATTTCGGAACTAAGTAATGTTTATGTAATGAAGGATTAAACTGCCTTGCCCGTGCCCATTCGTCAGTTTTAATCATTCTTCTATATCCTTCAGTCTATAGATTTATAGTCCCGACTTTTGACTATTAATTACCTCTATACGATCTCTATACGTATGCCCATCTCTCTCAGCCGATTTGGCAGAAAATTTAAATTTGGAACGTCTTTAGAGTTCGGTGATCAACTGATCATATATCGTAAATTAATTAATTTTAACTTTGGCGGTTAATTTTGGTAAAAAAATGCGCGAAATTTAGAAAAATATAAAGTTTATCATTATTCCCGCTACCCTTATCTCCAAACCTATGGAGTTTAAAATTTTACAAAATGCACATCATAAGCTGAACGAGTAATTTTATAACAATAAAAACGTATGCAAAAATTCTAAATCTTAAAATTCCTATAAAACATATTCTTTCATACAGTACGCATAAGTTTGGACTGGATTTACATTCTTTCAATGTCTTCGAAATGTGGAGTCACTTTACAAATAGAACCGTACTAAGTTTATGATAGCGTCTAAGTGATTTTTAACAAGGATACGTTGACATCAGAAGCCCTGTAGCTCAGTTAGTGGGCTTGCCTACTGAACAATGTTTTTCGGGTTCCATACCTGACTAGGCCAAATATTTTTGTGACAACAATCGTAGTGATGGATTATGATTATATGATTTTTTAATATTATTAACAATATTATTATACCAATATATAATACCACGCCATACACGCCACTTGATACCGAGATTGGAGATTTAGGCATTAATAGTCAATTTGTCTAAGAGCAGGGAGTTGACTAAATTGCTTTTGACCAAGATATATCTAATGCTTTAGTTGAGTTGAATGTCAGAACATTAATATAAAAGCTCCCGTCGAGTTCACGCTTTGCAAAGTGTAACGCAATTTGCATGCAATTTTAATTGTGAAAATTGAATTTTGATTGCCTTATCGATCGTTTCTAGTATGCTGATAGATTACGCACTTTATCGGTTGCTATACAAGTGAGTAAAAGTGAGTGATCAACTAAAATTTGATCGTTACGAAGAATTATAATTACTTAATAGGCCACTAAAATCACTGTGTAGAGGTCAGATTGTTAATAAAAGAACAGTATTTAGTATTACCAGGATATTGCTAGTTTTGATTTATAAAAAGAAATAATAGAAGAAAACAGCTTTCCAGTAATTAGAATGAATGTAACAGCTTTTTTAAACAACTACCAAAAAGGAGGAAATTATAATATTTTTTTTAAATATATGTCATAGTCTGAATTACAATGGAGTCCTCACATAAGGGCCTTATAAGGGAGACAGGCTTAAAGTTTGAATTGCCATTACAATACTTTTAAGGTTTCCCAGTAAATGTAATACAGGACCTATTTCTCATATTAAAATCAACACATCTGATTAGTATAACATTAAAAAGAATAAAAAATTAAAGGTTTTATTATCTGACAATCTGTACAGATATATTTAAAAGCAGCCAAGATCGATGTTGGTAAAACCTCTCGCATAATAATTCATCGTTCCTTTAATTAGTGAAGAGTTCGATGTGATAGTATGTCATCGACAAACGTCATAGGTTCTGTTTAAAAATTACCGTAACATGTGTGTCAATGACTTTGAATCAGTTATTTTACGAGCGACCATCTATAAATACTCGTAATATATTGTGTGCATACCGTATGTAACATGTTCTTTATCCGTACATAATCTTGACCCATTTCGTTTGTTACAGTGGACTTCTTCTTTATCAAATCTGTCTTTATAAATCTACTGTAAGGTTAACTCGGCCATACGCTGGACTTATTCAGCCACTAACTGCAAAAATAAAATAATCTTTGGAATATGTTCTTAAAGGCACTAACTTGCAAAATGGGATGTAACTGGGTTGTACAAGGCTTAGCGACTTCCAACAGAACCAACCTCCAGTTTCACTCTTCTCTCTCTTCTCCTCCGTGCAAGGGGTGCAAGTTAACTTGGACCTTAGCGCCGGAAGTTCTGATGCAACTCAAAGGCCTCGATGTAGCTTCACGAGTGCTACTTAACGATAAAACGTACTTTTTTTTCTTACTTTCTCATTTCCTGGCCGACTACGCATCAGTGATACCTTTGGACTTGCTGATGTCCGCGGGCGACGGTGACCACTTACCATCAGGTGGCTGGTCTTCTCGTTTTTCGACTATTAATATAAAAAAAAACCGGAATCTACAGCTTAAGATGCTTTTCGAAGCCCAGAAGAGCTCAAGAATTTTGACATTATCGATAACGCTTTCAACTCCTAATCGCACCTACTGTTGCTTACTGTTCTAACAACTTACTTCATGGTACAATTAGAGAGCTTACTTTTAAAATATTTTTTTAAATGGAGTGTTATGGTTATTTTTAAAGCTAGATATACCTACCCATGGACTAGATTGAAGACCAATGACAGGGAAATATTGAAATTACTTATTATACAATATACATTCATCCACCCAATTCAACAATAGATTAAAACCAAAATATTCATACGTCAGTTTCTTTTAACATTTGTCCTATCGAAAAATAGAAAAATTCACTATAATCACATGTACAACTCAACGTAAACGTTATAAAAATTCAAACACTCACAGCCCAGCATTAGGATTCCGTGTGACATGGACATACACAAATATCACACACATCAAAAACACCCAGGATCCGAGAACGTATTCATACATAAAAGTCCGGCCCGGCCGGGAATGGAACTCGGCACCCCTCGTTTAGCATTCAGAGCTACTACCACGTACCACGGGCTCGTCGTAAAATAGTAGTTTCATAAATTATCTCGCCTATCTCCGTAAACACAAATCTCAAAGATACGACTATACGAAGATTATAGATATTAAAAAACGGTTGAAAATCATTTTTACATTGGTTCCATCTGGACGCAAATGCCCTCATTCATACATACATGTTGCCTAACGAAAGATGGTATCAATCTCGATAAAATCCACTAAAACAATAACCACTTTGGTACGAGCTAAAAGTATTTTGTACTATATCTAAGTATGTTCGTTTAGCCTAATAACACTAAACTATAGCACTTAGCTTTTCTACGGTGAACGAATAGCAATGCCGTTACATTGAGTGTTGTTTACCGATTTTATGTCTCAGCATACGGCGTGAGGGGCTATAAAGTAGCTATTGCAGCTGTAATAGTTGCAGGTTATCAAAAGATAGCGGATATCGGAGGTCTTCGGATGACATTAAAATTTTAGACCTCTCAGTTCTAACTCTAAAATCCAAACCTTCTCAATTACGAAGAAAAAATTGTGTCTTGCATTAGGTTGAAATGGACTAAAGCTAATTAGGTGAACTCTGTCTATATCACGTTCACTAGTATTTTTTTAACACATAAGCCAACCAGTTCCTAAACTAGATACTCGATCCTTAGAAAAGTTCCAGTAGATGCTTTGAGTAAAGCCACTGAAGTATTAAGCTACGAGTGGTATCGGCCTCTCGGCCAATGATGCGCAGGTCTGGACAGTTGAATATGGTCTAGTAATAGAACTGTATGCGTCAATTGGAATCGATTATAAGGTTGATCTTCGTCAATCGCATGTATCTCTGGGATCAACTGAGCAAATCATTAGATTGCGCGGCCGCTTTACGAAACCAAATCTGGGATCGCGCTGACGTTCGTTCAACGGTGCATTAGCGATTAAGACGGAGACATAACAAGAGAAAAAATATTTAAAAACTACAATAGATGTTATTTTATATTAATTTACATTATGAAAGACGATGTAATAGAGATTCTGACAGGGCATCTTAGTGCAGGGGTGTGAGTGTGTGAAAGTTTATTATGAACGGTCACTTATTTTAGTTAATTCATGTGATAATAATTGATAGTAAATTAAAAAATGAGTCGCAGCACATCAAGGAGTGATGCATTGTACAAAGTAGTGTAAAATATAAAGTACTTGAACTTTAATTTTAAGAATTATCCATTATAAATTGATTATAAAATCATAGTTTATAATATGACATTCATAGAAAATAAAATGTGGTACAAATTATGTATTACAATATGAAAGTAGACTTTTAGGTAAGTGCTTCAACACTTTTAGCGTTGCTTATTAATTTTTTCTACAAGTGTTTAAATAAGAATTGTTAAAAAAATAAACTTCTCTACATTTGATGATTAACGGTAGAGAGAGAGAGAGAGAGAGCTGGTCGGTACATAATAGGAGCTATTAGGCAAACAAATGGTTGTTCTTCATTATAAACATTAGTAACAACAAGAAAATTGCCAACTCTTTCTCAAGAGACTTTGAGAGTACTTGACTGCTTGGCAAACGTTCAATGATCAGCATTGGGTTTTAAACGTTCAATTACGTGATGCGATATACGTTTGTTGTCTTGTTTCATCGCTTAGGATACTGCCGGTGCGATAAACACTCGCATGATATTTTCAGACTATTAGGTGAATGAATTTTCAGACTATTAGGTGAATGAATGAAGGTAAATAATCTGTAGTCAAGAAAACGAGGTGACTTTTGTTATAAGTTTGCTTCTTTTATAAAAAAATTCGCAATTATCTAGATATATCTGCAGAAATTGTCACGTACACGTACACGTTGTAAATAATACATTTGTGTCAACCGTTTATCGAAGGATATCTCAATACTTTTATTTTCTTTACAATTTGTGTTTGTTTAACATTTTATTTAATGTAAATAGGAAAAAACTATACTGTGGACGTCAATCTTAAGTTCTGAGGTCGCTCGCATCGCGGCCGCTGTCAAACCCCTACCTCTCTATTACTGCTAATTAAATATATATGTTTTTAGTGACTAATACGTCGGATGGGTGGTCTGTGACAACTTTATTTAATCAGTCAGTGGAGACTTATTGCCTGTCAGTGGATTAAGCTCGCAAATGAGGTGCGGTGTACTTTGAGACATCGTTTATGAATACGATGCAATCACGCTTTCTAGGTTCCGATGAGTGCGTGATGTATTTGGATAATTGGCCGTTGAAAACCAATTACTTGTTTGTTAAGTAGAGACATTTGTGTGTTTTCGAAATTCATGTATCGTCAAAATACTTTATCCACTTTGACCTCCAACAATCTGAGATCGTTTTAAACATCTTAATTTTTCATCGAGTTACCAAATTATCACTTATATGGGAAATTGCACAAGGAGATAGCGTAGTACTTTGAACATTGATCTTCTGCACTGAAGGCTTGAGGTCGAATTCTGGACGCACTTCTAATTTTTCCAATTATGTGCATAGTAGAAGTGAATACTCATTTGCTTCGATGAAGGAAACATCGTAAGGAAACCTGCATACCTGTGAATTCTATGTAATGTTCTCAAATATATTTCGCACTTGGTGAACTTAGCTTATTACTCGGAAGATTGAAGCCCAGTAGTGCAATCTTTACGAGTTTCGATAAGACGAGAATATGATAATTTTTCGGTCGGTGTCAATTTCAGGCCACAAAAACCATTTCACCATTGATCGTAGGAGTGTGCATTTAGTAAAGCTTTTAAAAAACTCTGCCGTCAAGCACGAGTAGTATTTGAGTTAATTTTAGCGCTACAATGCCCAATGACTTCTAGCAGTGGCGTCCTTTCGACATTGCCTCGTCCATACTTCATCATCGGTTACTATGAGCACAGCAAGTGGGATTGTGAACATTTGAATTGTATTGTATATATAAGCGTTTGTGTCTATTTAAAACATGTAGTGTTTCCCAATGAACGTTGAAAAAACAATCTTTTTCGTAGTAAAACGTTTGTACTGGTTGGACATTGGCAGTCAATTGCTAAATTGCTTCTTATCCAACATTACTTACAAATGACGGGTTCCAATTCAACACTATGAAGAAAATTGTACGAAATCATCTGGACATATTTTTGATTAGGACTTTACGCCTGTCTAGTGGCTACTATTGCCTTATACTTACTATTTTTGTATAGAAATAAAAGACTGAAGTTATCTCAATATAGCCTTTCAATACGCCCAGTGATACTTTCATGTCACCTGAACTGAACTTATGCTAAACTTTTAAATATGTATGGTCATTTAATAAGTTTCACCCAGTGTACAATGCTCTCAATAGCCATAGTAGATATAGTATGAGTGTGGTTTTTCAAATAATAGCGTAGTGATGCCAGTAGTGCACGGGAGCGCGACGCGATACGCGCATTTCTAGTTGCATAACGGACGTTTTCGAAGAAGGAAAATAATTTTCGTTGACGGAAAATAATTTTCGAAGCCAGGAAAAACTTTTCGACAAATTTCGTGTACTAGAAGGTTGTGACCAACAGTGAGGTTTAATTAACGTGTTAATTGTCAAATATTACCCAACAAATTAAGTCTAATTTTCGTGAAGTATATAAAATTTTAATGTATAATTTCATATCGGCTATGACTCTATAGTACTTTTATCCTATTTTTTCACTTTTATAATAATAATAATAATTTTAAATTTTTAAAGAAATATACGTGATTTAATCAAATAAAAAAATTAACTAAAGACAAATATTATATATAACAAGAAACATTTATTAAATATTTTAAAATATACATGAAAAAATATACAGTTAAAATAGATGACTAAATGCTAAAATTATAAAAACTATTATTACCACAAACAACTAAAATAAATATAGAATATTACGTTATATTACAAAAATTTTTTTTAAAGTTTAAACCTTTGGAAACACGATTTGCTGGTAATTAATGATTTTACAATTATAATTCACTTTATACTAGGTTTGTATGATGTAATATAGAGTTTAGATGGCAGAGCGCATGTTTATAAACATTATTTTTTGCCAATGTACAAAAATGAAGTGTTTTAAAATATTTAATATTTCTATAATGATAATAAAAAATTAATCAAATCACAAAAACATAAGAACTACACTTATCAAATGTACAATGCACACCTTACTAAGGTGTTACTTGTTACAGGATCATCTGATGTTTATGATGACGTCATTATCACGTTGTATTTAAAAAAATATTAACATTTGAATAACGAGTAGTGTATTTTTACTCGATCAGGAAGTCTTCGGCGGTCTTAATTAGATGTAATATCTGTAACAGATGCGTTGCTTCTACCTAAACACCGTTGCAACATCTCCTTGTTACAAAACAAACAAAACCAAACAAATCAAGCATTAAAAGTACTTTAAAAATACTATCACTTAGCTTAATGAAATATAAAGAAACTAAACTATTAAGTAATTTAATATTCACATAAACTGCTTCAATACAATATACGAAGGAAAGCATCAACAAAGGCATAACGGTGTTAACTTTTGTAATTATATAATCACCTAATCTCAGCTATTCAGATGAGTGAATAAATATTATCGGGAATAATGTGTATGTGAAAAAATGGTGTATTGAAAACAAAAAAAAAAAACAAAATCCTCTGTATTGTACACCAAAAAATAGTATATAGAAAAAGTGTACTTCTACCATTTAGTTTCGACCTATTAAAACTGAACAGCAATAAAATTGTTTAAGTATATTTATACAGTAAAACTATAAGAGAAACGGAGTAATTTATTACTTATCATTTTAATCTTTAATTAATACATCTCTCGTTTTGTTTACTTTTTAAGATTGCCTTCATATGAAAAAGTGAACTTAGAAAGTTTTTTTTATTATCATTACGACCTCGTCGTTTTGGTGTGAGTCGTAAATAACAAAGGTACAAAAAAATATTTCAATATTTTCTCAACTTCAAAAATAAATAAATTAATAAAACGCGATATTGCGAATCTATATAACAAATAGTTAAATAATGTAACTTGCTTCTAACATAAACAGCAATCTTGTAAACAACATGTCTTCATAACAACATATTCAGTATGTGGGCGAACGAGCAAATAGTTTGATTTCCGTTAAAAATCTTTTGTTGGCAACGAATTATAACAGGAATGCTAAACGAATCTCAGGTTTCTGAGACGATCTGTTAATTAAATGGCTGACACATAAATATATAATGCATTGTTGAGTTAATAGTGTGTAGATTTAAATTTAAAAATGTAGGGATTCGAAGAGTTATCAAGTGTCATGGGTGAAAGTCTCCATAAATTATCCTAAAGTTCATACTGATTGCTACTGCTGAACAACGAACGTAGTTGCGGCAGGTCAATCTTCTTGGAGGTTGCTGGGGTCTGTACCATACAATTTAATCCTGTAGGTACTAGTGCATAGTGGTTTACGTACCTAAAAGCTTTTTTAAGTTTATTTTCAAAGCACCTCCTAAACTTAATTCTAAAATCATAATTTATTTATTTACAATATATTATGTTCGACGGTACGTCATATTAATATCTGGGTCAAAATAACTATTTTTAAACGAAATAGAAAATCTGAACGAAAATAAACGACGTTTTAGGTATTCGTGAAATTCGAGTATAAATTTGTTTAGGAAATGGTTTCATTCACAAAGTTACAGATTTTATAAGCGGTACCGTTGCCAAATAAATCTACACTATCATAAACAGAAAACCAGCGAATGAATGTACTAGAACGTGTCTGGAATTTTTATAGCTATTTTTACTATCTACTGTTATCTTCTTCTTTTATTTACTTATATTATTTTCAGATATTTCATAGAAATATTCAAATGATTCATATTTTATCGCAGCAAATGCACTCAAAACTTGCATCATCTCTGATAATAACTACAATATTAATTTGCGAAAAATATGCTTTGTAACTATAACAAACCTTTACTTTAATTTTATTGTAAAGTAGATCTAATACTTGTACAAAAATACACATTAAATGGTCTTAAAATTACAAGAACCGCGTCACGAAACAAGCATGAATATTGTCTTTATTTTATACTATTATAGATCGGAAAACTTACTTTACAAGCATTATAACAAAGTAAACTCGGTACTAAAGTAAAACATTGTTTGATTGTATCTTACACATAAATAATGTCTTGCAAATTCCCATCCTCAAATGTGATTTTAACGATGCAACAATATTAACCTAAATGTAATTTTGTAGACTATGAACAATGTTATTTCTTGAAATCCTTTATCGTTGGTACTTCACTGAAAGTCCCAACAAAACGATAGTAAATTATAGCCCCTAAATTATTTATTTTTAAAGTATGAGCGCGGGAGGATTTTGCAAATACAAACATATTTGTGCAATAAAAGAGCAAAGTTTATTTTTGTTGCTAGTTCCAAATTTCAATTCAGTCTAATCCAGAGCAATCGAAGCAATTCACAACTGAATTACATGCGTAGTGCAAATTCCACCTCTGAGCATAATGAGGTATTTAAAAGCACATAACAAAATTACAGCTCCTTAGTGATAAATATTTACTTCACTTCACTTTTACAATTTATACAAGATACTAGTAATATGTGATCTATTGATAGTTGGAATAAAATGGAATTTGAATGTTCAGTTTTCCTCACAAGCTTTATGTGTTGTCACTTAAAACGTCTGTTGAATTACGCGTTGTAGGTAATCAATACTTTCCATATTGCTTTTAACGAAATATGTAACGAATTCCTTGCTTTCTTTTTCGCCAACAACGCGTCGGTGACTCTTTTGTAATGTCAACGAGCGGATCACAGATCACAAACACACACATTCATCAGAACACTTACCATCAAATGACCCGTTTGATCGATCATTGGATATCGTTGTAAAAAGCTACTCAGCGTCATTATAACATATTCTTAATTCAACTTGAGAAAATATTCGTATCTCCAAACGTTCGCGTGATATAAAACGCAGTTCCATTTCAATCTGTGTGGTCGCTTTTCACTTTATTGACTAAATTACGGTTTATTTCTTGATTACATTAACTTCGTTTATAGACTTTACATCTTATTAAAGTTGTGGGCACTTCTTTCAACATGCACACCCACAGATGTAATATAATTAAACAACCAATAAAAATATACTGTCATTGTACGTGATTTTATAACTTTATGACGCAAAAGTAGAGTAATTAAACGCTTTAGTAGCGAATACTCATGTGATGTGTGATGTGACGTGAAAAGATTTTTGAACGAATCAACAAGGAAGCTTATAACACTTTTATCCAAATAACAAGGCACTAAAATACTTTCAAATATTTTTTAGCGTCTTAAATACCCGTTGAGTTGTCGTCTAGACAATCTATTAAGTTTATACATTTTAGATTACAAACCTTACGTTTGAGAACGATAAGCTTATTAAAGACATTGTCTTTAAATATTTCCTAACAAATATAATCATAATTCTGCTAACGTCATTCTTAACACTTGTTCGCGTTAATTTTTCGTTGACACTTTATTAGCGACCGACATAAAAAGTTTACTAGAAGCGATTAACAAATTTGGGTTACTGCTCTACGCCGAGTTTCATTAAAGGACTGGATTTCAATTGGATCTAGGGTTGGTGGACTAAGTTGAATAGTTAGTCAATGAAATGAAATTCAAAATCAAAATCATTTAATAATTTAGGTATTCTGTAAATACACTCATGCACGTTATTTTTGGCTTTTACTAGCGTTTCAGAAAGGTGCTTTAACATTGAAGAGATGAAACGGTGAAAGAAACTCCTCAGCACATCTTTCAAACATTCATACATCTATAATGACTAAAGGCATTAGTGTGTCGCTGGAGGTAAAGAAGCGGTTGTTTTGTGCCTACGAACAGTAGAAACTTACAATTGATGTGGATGATAAATGTATATAAGAATTATTTCTTTAATACAATTTTTTGTCAAACCAATTAAAAGTAGTTCTTTTGTAATTGAAAAGTACTTTAATTATAGAAAGTGTATATACGACCTAAGAATCATAACTCTTTCTCTTGAAAGGATTGTTATTTATAGGACAGTTTGGGTATTCTATCGAATACAATAATATACTTAATAAATTTAGGCTGTTATTTTGAAACATCAATAATCTTTAATCATCTGCCACAGACGTACGACACATGCCTATGATATTGAGCTAGCGTATTCCATATCAAACTTCCATGTTATGAAGGAAGTGTAAATATTTATTCGCCTTTATTGCATTTTGGCAGCCCTAATTCAGCCAATCTCGATAAAGGAGAACATGTGAAGTGGTTTCTATTTGTCACGATGTTCGAAAATCGTCCTCTAAATAGAATTTGTTATCCTATTCATATTATGATTTTGTTCTTGGCCGATAACGCGTCGGTGATGCCTTAAGTGTCCGTGGGCTCGTTTGACAAGATTAAGAACAATTTTTGTTACTAACATCTTTTTTTGAAGTTAGTATCTATATAGAGTAGTATTTACATGTATGGAGAGTCCTTTAAGAACTCACACAACGAATTATGTACACATGCACAGTATATATTACAACGCAATAAAGAAGCAATGTATATAAAATTATTGGTATCTAAAAATTTACATAAAAATATGGTCCACGCGTTGTGACAACCGCACTTACGGTGTAACAACAGCGCGGTCGACCGCTATCGTCATAGCTACACCATAGATTTACGATAGATGACGCGAAGGTCCCGACTACCCATTAATCTCAGATGCGTTCAGATGGTATTTAATAGACTTGTGACGCGTATAACACTATACATGCGGCAAACTTTACATTGTAACTGATTTAAAATTCGACCTCACGAATGCTATTGTATCTATGAACGTACTATTTATTATAACTATTATTAATACTGTTTACTGCATATTACATAGGTATCTGGTTTATTATATACACTATGTTACGTATTATGCACACTATATTATTTGCACTATAATTATACACACTATATTGCTTTTATTTATTTCCTACGAGTCATTAATGCCAGCATACACGAACATAATATAAAAATATAATATATACGTGGACAAGAATCGCCGTATGCATTGAAAAAATAGAAAATTATAATTGCAGTAATGGTATAAAAACAAACTGACAATTAGATATAAAAAGTGGAGCAAAATAAAAGTACGAGATTCATGATTGAGTTGATAGTTTGTAGCTATACAACAAATGAAATGGAACTATAATGAATTTAGAAACAAATTATAACTTTGTATACTACAAAGTCTGCCAGGCCAGTTATTATTTTGTTACATACATAATTAATAGTTTGAAAGATATTACGTAAAAGATAAATTATGTTATATAGTTAATACTGATTTATAAAACAAGTATATTTGTACCGACACCGGATGCATTTTGTAATACTTGTTAAAGGTTCCGCCCTTATAATAGTCTTACATTCTAGGTGCCTTATTAACGAGCTATACACTAAATGAAAGTAAATAAGATAGATATAGAGATAGAGATAAAACTGTTATAAATTAAAACTTTCAAAGTGTAGTCGACATGTCTGTCGACGTAAACTATGTTGAGTTTGGAATATGTACATACGTTAATAAAAATATAAAAATGTTTCTTAAACGAGCAATAATTTTTATTCAGCTATAAATCTGTCACTATAATTCGATGTTTAGTTTTTATGACAAAATGAGTTGTGGGGAGAGATGTTGTGATGAAAGTAAGTAATTGATGTATTTAGTGGCGGCACATGACCAATTTAGGGTTAGAGTACTATTTTAAATCAGCGGTCGACTATACGTAATTTTGTGACTAATTTGGATGATAGATGTTGATTAAATTGTATTAAGAATTTTTGTTGTAGTAATAGAAGTTGTGGTGTGGGATTATTTCTGGACAGTAAAAAAATATTGGACCATCCCAAGAACAAAATAAAGGTTAATAAATATTAATGTTCTTTCATCAGGGTCCGATTCAATGGCGAAAATAGAATTGCTATAAATTCCTTAACCGCTTTCTGTCCGTGTTTTCCTAATCCCCGTCTTTGTTATATCGCTTTTATTTCATAAGTAATCTTATAAAGCTGTAGAGAGAGAGTTGAGAGAGAGAGAAAATTATTGTAATGGTTTATAATTAATGTTAAATATTTTGCGTTTATTATTTCATAGTTAGTTTATAACTTAGATCAAACACTTAGTAGGAAAACATTTCCGTTCTCTATGTTATTAAAAATAAGACTTTTAACTGATCTTGAGACATCAAGATTGATATGTTTTAACTACTATCATGGTGTCATATCTTATAACCTGCTGTTGTGGGATTCGGAAGCCAACATTTAATAATTATATTATTATAAATTCCGACATAGGGACTCAAAATCTTTAATAAAGATATTTTTAAAGAAATATACGTTTTAACTGGTACGTCACAATAAAAAAAAAAGTATTTTGTTAATCAGTTAAACTCAGTCATTTCTGAATAGATGTGTCAAAACTTATAATAACATGTCTGAGTTAACGGCACTTCCGCATGCAAAGCTCGTCTCAAAGACATTTTTGTGGGGAAAAGTTATTATGTATAAACTCGATGATTATTTCAAAGACAAGATTGCTTGGATATGTGATTAATACTTAATCATAAGTTAAAAACTATTGCTGTAATTGTGTAGAAAATATTTTCCGAAGGAGGGTCTTGCCGCTTCTTCCGGGGTTCATGGCAAGGACTTGCTGCAGGCATTGTATAAATTAAGTTTCGGCATATGTTTGCAAAACATTTTTTAAATAAACAAAGTAATTCATCTTAATTCCATCAATAAGACCTTGACGTTTCAGAAAGTTTGTCTAAGTTCCTACAAATGCGCTTGCAGTTTATTCTATGTTAGATGAAGGGTTTTTTAGTGACTTTTAATATAATGTATTGCATATTTGGATGTTCCAGATAAAAAAATATCTTAGTGATGGTACAAATTTCATAAAAATCTTAGTTTAACAGATTATGTATATAAGCAGGGCAATAACTACGATGTTTTATACTTTTTCTATGTAGATACATCTAAACAACGAAATGCCTTAATCTAACGTACATTAATTATACTAGAAAAACAAAATAATTCATAACCAAAAATAGTCACCAAACCAACAAAGTAATTGAGAAATTATTCACGGTTCGTTAGACTATCAATTAAGATTATCCGTATCATAGCTGCGACAATACTTTAGCAGCTTTATAAATCAGGCGAGCCTTGGTTAGGCTACGAGACTATTTCGCTGCAAATTGTAACAAATTGGCGTACATAATGGCATCTAATTCTTAGCTTATATGAAGCTATTTCTCACTAGTAGGTAACGATCTCTTCACAATGTCACCTCAATTCCACTAAATAATCCTCCAATCTCGTTGAAATTTCGTGACTGCGGAGTTAAGTGATAATGTGTCCTTATTGTAATGCTCCTAGACAAAATAATATTGTATTCTGGAGTAGGTGAAGGGACAACATTTGTCTATTTCTGTCCTTTTGAGTTATTGTTCAGTTATTCAACTACATGGTCAATGGAATATTTAAGACGGTTTCGCTGTAAATTGTGGTTGTTATTCTAATCTTGACGTAATATACTTAATGTTATTTTTTCTATTATTATTACCCTCTTCTGTTATTATTATCCTCATTTTCTTATATTATTATGACATAAAGATGCTGATGGTTTAGAGGTTTATGATCAGTAGTTAATAACAATGTAATTTACTGTAGATTACATTATTTAGAATTTCTAAATGAGACTGTTATGATTAATTGATCGTATAAATGAATGGGAAACAGTGAAGAGTGGTTTGAATGTGGCTCTGGGCACAGGAGACTGGAATTGGAATCCTGCATGCACATCGTATTTTTCACATTATGAGCATTTACTAATTGCGTATCTGCGGTGTTTTTAAGGGTGTATAAACTCCGCCGAACCGTATTCAGTGTGGCCTTAACCCCTCTGATTGTGATAGGAAACCCGAGCTCAGCAGTGGGATATTTATGTGTATTGTTGTATGTATGTATGAGATAATATTCAGATAACGAATATTTGAATAGAATAAATAGCATTGATGTTATTTGATCTCTAACCTGCAAATTTAGTATACTGAACATATTAAATCGCAATTCAGATCAGACGCTTTTGTTGTGATCGTTACCTTGTCCTTAGAGCATTGAACAAATCGCTTAATTTAGATTGAAGCTCACGATATAATCTTGGTTATGTCCATTGCACACAATCCATTTGTGAATTCCATTTAGCAAAATCATAATTTTATTACGAATCGAGTTATTCCTTGCTCTAGGTTTTTTTGGATTCTTTCGATAATTCCAATAGAAACTAGTTTTATTTTCTGATGTTAAACTCAGAGTTCAGGTATTTGAATAAGATTCATAAGTTGAATTTATTGAATAGGATTCATCGTTTCAATATAAAGTAATGACTAAGTAAACATATTTCGATTGCTTGCACAGTATTTTATAGTATTTTTAAATCTCTAATCTGAATATTGGTTGCAGAATTGGTAAGTTCAACGTAATAATTGGATGAATTAACTTAAAATATCCACTGAGTAGACTGGACAATAATCAATATTTGAGTTCAAAGTTACACTAAACCTTATTTGGAAATTTCAAACTTCTATCTATTAGTTTGTACTGCCACTGTACGATTGTAACTAAATGTGCAAAGTCATAAACCTAATTTGACCTGGCAAAAGAAGCTGTACTGCAGCTGTTAGATTTATTTAGTTGAACTTTGGATTTAGATTTCATAATAATAATATATAACTATGTTTTCACTTTATTTAATTTTTTGGCATTACCAAAAGAAAATTTCAAATCTGTTTTGTTTACAATAACTATACAGCGATACTTGACCGTTACCCCATTCATCATTTCGTTTAGAGATTATTGCTGGGCTATTTTTATACGACATCAATTATGGTTTATGCGTAAATGTCTTTATTTCGTTGAATGCCGATTAAAAGTTTGGCGTGCGGCCATCGGTTGTTTTATGTCGTAAGGAATATTCAGAATATTCTGCGTTCATTCTGTTCAGTAGTGCATTCAAAATATTTATGCGTACACAATTGGTTTTAGATGCCTATAAAATTGTAAATATGTAAATAATACTTTGATTGAAAGAGATTGATGATGTTTGAGGTAATAAACTGGATGCAGCTTTGAACTTCAAAAGTATTCGAGAGAGCTTTGTCGTTAATTTTCTTTTAGAATACTGATTAGTGATTTTGTAACACTAGACTTTTGTAAACAACTGTTTATACTTAAAGAAATATTAGGTGACATAAGGGTGTCAGCGATAGATTATGTTTCTCGTCGAAATAGAATTATAATTATTTTATTTAATCAAAGATTTACATGTTGATTGCCGGTATAAAGTTATTCGTATACCTACTTTTGTCAAAGGGGTCATGATAGCTTCAGTGATGATAAGGGGCTGTCTTTGTCCTCGTCGAGAGTTGTTGTTTCATTGACTATGCTATCGTTCTCCGCTTTTGTTAGTTTATTGCTTTCCTGGTACAATGTAAAACCGTGGTTACAGCTGTTTTAATAAGTTCTGTGCAGTTTAATAAGCCGGGGAGCGTGTCTTAAAATGCTTACAGAGGTCTTTTATTGGAGTTCTCATTCCTTGAGATATATGTTCACATACTCACATTAAAACTCCAAAGAATTTAAGGGATTAAAAATTCTTGAGTTTCTATATTTGAGATTTAAAAATCTTTTAGGCATGCGAATGTTGTTATAATGAATCACACTGACATTTTGGCACTTTGCTCCGCAAGCACATGCATTTATGAATTCATTCAGATTGTCATAATTTACAAACATGATGATGTTATGATATCACATCTTACATACTTTTAAATTAAATTTATTACAGGTGTTAGGCCACTTAGAAGTTTTTGCGAAAAACTGTATTTCTGGCCAATCATAATTTACATAAATATAAATATAAAAATACATTTATTTGGCAATATTAAGAGTATAGCAGAATGATATTGAATATAGGTGAAATATCTGTATAAATAAAAAGCAACTACCGCATGTATGGGAGTTCATCACTAGAGAACAGCTCAACCATTTCGGCTGATTTGTGGTTTGTATGAATTTAACATCCACCAAAAAAGTTGGAAATTTGGAAATGTATGAAAATCTCAACAAAAATGTGACGTTCATTTTGACAGTGTTGTTTAACGAAAGCTTCGGTTCGATAAATCTCTTGTTTCGGAACTGACTGACTGACAATGCATGGCCTAACCTAAACCATCGGAGATAGAGGCAAGACATATTTAATATATATTTTTAATATATATTTAATGTATTTTTATTTTCTTCATTAGTAAGTTACACTAGTGCAGTGCCGTCGTTAATAATAAGTTTGGAGAATTTTAATTGTCATTTAATATTATTAAGACGATAAACAGATGAAATATTTTAGCATCTTTATTAAGCCTTGATGACCAGTGACGTAATCTGTTGACTATAAAGCAATCAATGGGGATTGGGTCGTACTAGTTTAATTCATAATGCAAGATCAAAGCAGCTATCCGATCTTGGCAATACATTCGATTTAATGACAACATAACTATTCGTAGGGTTGAAGCGATATTTTAAATAATATTATCATACTGTATATATGTACGTTAATTGATATATATTATTTAGAAAGACAAAAGTTTGTACAAATTTAATTGTCATTATAACATAAAAGAGATCAAAATGCAATATGATTTTGATTGAATTGGATGAACTTGGAATAATTAAAGTTACTGTAACCTAAGCTATGTACTGTAGCCAGCTATATACTTAGAACAGACCAAAGCCTACCAATGCCTAATTATACAATACAGATATAGCGTATACATACAAAATATTTATAGTCGTCATAATTAACGTTAATAAGATATACTTCTATTCCGTAGTTGTCACGCTATGAAATATGCGTAAGGTCACTTTGAGTATACATGGTATGTATGTAAGTATGGTTAGCATCTCACTGCCGGACAAAATTATATATTTCCTCCTGAATTACATTACTTATGTTATTGTTTTCTTTACTTTTCATTCACTTACAAGTGACACTGACGTACTTAAGAAACCGATGAGGGGGTACCCAAAAATTACGTCATATCAATATCTTGATGTTAGAGCTTGCCCCTGGTCACAACATCACATCCACCTTTGTGACTTCAGATTTTTTGCAATATTAAAATTTGAAATTGTTAAACTCTGTCTTATTTTACGTCTGAAATGATTAATATAATATACTATATATTCAGTTTTGTTTTCTATAAACGCAATTAAGAAAAAAAAAATACAAATTAACAATGCAAAATTTAACTCTGTGTGTCCAACGACTTTGGACCATTAGTGTTTTGTGAAAGCTGAAACTGAGAGTTTAAATAGTGACGTTTATATATGTGACGTCACAAATCTTAGGGACTGACACACTTTGTTTTCATCCCCTCGCGCCTTTAACGTATGACTTAATTTTAGGGATGACACTTTTTGAGTAGAGTATTCATTTGTTCGCTTCAGTTATTTTACGGATTTTACGATTGATTAATACAGTTTTCTTATGTAATTAGTTGACAAACGAGCAGACGAGCCATTTCATGGTAAGTGGTCACCGTAGCACATAGACTTCAGTAACACATAAAGGCATCACCGAAATGTTCCCCATCGAAAAGGAAGCGGGTTTATCTTGATTCCAGGTTTTATAATAAATAAATAAAAATAAAATAAGTAACATAAGTTACGACTCGTTATTATTCGCAACAAAAGAAACTCAAGCAATATGTCAAGGATCATGAAGCATATCCATTATTAATGAGTACAGAGCTTGAAAAGTTCTCATTAATTTTATTTTTTGTATACTTACACACAGGCTAAATCCCGATGTTTCCTTTCAACCCATAATCACGTCAAGGAAATGAAATAATGATATAAAAAACTGTTATTTGTAATGACTTGTATTATTACAGAATACAAATATATACTCATTATTTATTACCAAACAAAGCTAGTTTTGCATCGCAAAACAACACTTAAATTACCAAACTGTACAATATATATCTATAGAAATATTTATTATAAATAGAGAGTGCGAATTATGTGAATTTGCACCTATTTGAAAAAATCCTTCCCCCTTTTAAAGGTAAATTATTCCTGATGGACATATATATTTCATAAATAATGAATTTTTGAATCCGAAGGAAATAGGGACAGGCCGCTTATATTTAAAAAATAGTGCCAATAGTATAAAAGAAGCAATTTATATAGCGTCGATCTATTTGCGTCTGTCTGTTTCATTACATATACGAACCATAGTCTCGGCACAACACGTATATTATGTGAATTCATATTCAACTTCATATTGAACTCATGTTCGATCAAATCGTTCAAAGCTTACACGATCAATGGCAGATGCTCCATCTCCAACGATTATAATAATATATGTCAGAATCTGTGGGTTCAATTATTTTTGCACAAACATTAATGTTTTTTTAATTTAAATATAAGTAGGCAACATAATAAATAGACAGACTAAATGTGTATATTTATTTAATTCTCTATTAACTCACAACACGGAAACCGTTAAACAAATTTAGTTGTTTTTTGAGATTTAATAATAGTCATTGTAGTATTTATAACATATAATATAGGGCAACACTGAAAATATTTTTGATACCTACTGGTATAATATAATCTATTTCCGTAGGCGATAAATGTTGTAAAAGAATTTTGTCAAGAGATTAGAAAATAAATTTTTAATGGCTTTTTTGTAGCTATCTCTGTAAATAAAAATCTTTTGGATCCGAAGAACTAGGAAAATGAACCTTTAAAATGGGGTAAACATTAATGTGTAAAATGCAGCGTTAAAAATAGTACCTATATATTGTTTCAGGGTAGAATCTACATTGTAGATTTTAAAAACTATAATGAACATGCTTTCCAAAGCCTATCAAAGACGGGTCATTTACTTTATTCCACGTAGCGCTTAAAAAATTGGTTAACAAGGTCGAAAACAAAACTATAACAAAATACAATATAGTTAAGAATAGTACAACTGGTTACGTTACTTTAGTTATTTTTAATATGTACTTTAGTTAAGCCGCTAAGCAAAATATGATATTAATCTCTAAAGTACTAACGAAAGTGTTCAAACGAGAAAAATAAGTTTGAATTGGTGCGACATCGCAAAGATTGTCAAGATTTACAAGATGGTGACCGTCTCCTGTGTATTGAACGTGTTCCTTGTTTTGGTAAGTTTTTCTGTCTTAACTAAGCTCTAATTTTTGTGTTTGTCTTCTATCTAAAAGCTATCTGTTATCACGTGTAACCGCCACTGGACCGAGTCAAAAGCGATTTCGATGAAAATTTGCGTGGTGTTAAAAACGCGAAGAAGCTTGCACATCTGAGGGCTATTTGTACTTAATATGCTCGTGAAGACTTGTGAAATACTTACTCAAAATTTAATTTGTCACTTAACACTGATAGTTTGTCGCTATACATTTTCAAAGAACATATAAATACAATATTATACATCTGTACATCAAACACTTATAACAATGGTTTAATCATTTTATTTAATTAAGACAAAAAAAAAATTGAATTTTTATTTTATTGATTTGGATACCTGTACCACCGAAACGACTTCTACAGGTAGTTCACTTCACATATTTATGTATTAAAAGTGCGAAGATCGATATTAAAAGTAAAAGCGTTTTACATTTTTTCAATTCGATGTTATTGTTTAATTAAATCAAAAATAAATTAAACGACGTTATTATGTTTGTCACAGTGTTATTAATAATTCCGTGGTCAGAGCTAGTCGTATTTACGACAAGTTAAGAATCATTATCATTGAATGAGTCACACTAATAGTCGCCCAAGTTTCGTGTGCCATATTAGTTCATTAAATCATTAATAAGATGACAAAGACAAATAAAACCTTTTAAACTAATTACATACATGGATTATGGTTGAATATTTTCTCATTAAAGAGAGCTGTTTTGTCATGTGGCCTTTTGAATACTGGGTTATAAAAGGTTATTATTGTTTTTATTGATATCGCAGCACTTATAATAAAGTCTTTTCGGAGCGTAAGTATGCTAACTATCCGGTTTACAGTTGTTACGACAAGATCTTGAGAATTAATTTAAAAATCCATACAAAGGATAAGAAGAAATTAAATTACTATATAGGTTAGGTTCTAATGTAAATAAATGAACGTATGCCCAATACGTGAACACAATAAAAACGTCACAAATCAAAACTTTAGAACTAACATTTATTATTATTATTTTTCGATCTCGATCGGTCCCTACCACCGGAAACTCGAGTTCGACTCCTGCATGCACCTTTTATTTATAATAATAATAATAATAATAATAATAATAATAATAATAATATATTTCCTTAATATTCTCAAGTGTTTGAAGTCTGCCATCTGCACTTGGCCGCTGAGGTGGCTGAGGCTTTAACCCGTCTCACTGTGAGAAGAGACCTGAGCCCAGCAGTGGGACGATTATAGGTTGTAATACTTATAATGAATATGCTTGTACATTTATTTATGTTACACTAATGTCTGTTTCAGGGGAAATCGAACCCGGGACTATCCCTCAGTAAACGGGCTATTACCAAAGAGCTATGGGCTCATTGGTTACAAACATGTTTTCCCGTTAATTATATTGCGCGTAGCATTAACGAACAAGCACAATTCATATTCAAATTTAACTCAAACCGGTCAAAGATAACTCGGTAATTTATACTAATTCTAATAAATGGTCTATTAGTCACTTTCAATTACTACTTAATTTACTTTACACTTAACTCGTACGATTTACAAGCTTTTTACTATTGAGTATGGGACCGTTTTGATTATTGTAATCTGATTAACATTAATGTCAAGTTTTATACCTGTACATGCACAGATTATGTAGCTACATGACAATGTTGCAATTACATATTATATTAGTAACACACCTTCACTCCGCTTCAGAAAACCTGGGTATAGGTTATATGAATGAGTTTTTCTAGTACTCTGTACTTATTATAAATGTATTCGCTTGTTATAACAGCAAGAGCCACGCTTCCAAAATTGTATTTACTACCCCCTTAAAAGAAAGTCCATATTAACTTTTATTTCCTATTCCATTCCCATATCCATTCCCTTGGATAAAAATATCCTAGATTATGATCCATAATATAAGCTAGTAATACGTTAAGTATCATCCAAATATGTTCAGTAGTTTTAACGTAACGCGGTCAGACAGACAGACGAAAATTCCAAAAAAATATGTTTTGACTTCGATGTCATTATAGAACTTCGTTATCAATAACGAAGCCAAACTTTCAAATACAATTTCCAAAAAAAAAAAATCCACGGCCCTGTTACAGTTTTATTATTAGTAAAGATATAGACTTGCATGTCGTTTGACAGAGTGGTTTCTAAATTCTTCACTATCACTGAAAATTAAATTAAATTTTATGATATCTAACATTTGATTTAATGTTAATTTAATTAGTAAATTTCGATTCATTTTTGGCATCTGTTGTATATAGTCTTTACGATAATCACCTCGTTTCAAATCGTCCTGTAATGGATTTGTTAAGTGTATGACTCAATAAGTAGTTTCGTATTTTTGGATACGATGTAATCACTCGTAGCATAAAAAGAAGGTTTTGTCTTTCTGAACGCAATAACGTTAAAAACATCTTCAAGGATTTTCGTAAGAGTTTTATTGATAGATAAAATAATTCACGAGAAAGGGTTAAATGTGTAGAGGTTATAAATATACGAGTAAGTTAAAAGTGAAAATTTATAATACTGTTTTGAAATATTCTTAAAACTTTTTCGCATTCGAATTCTATTTATGAACGTAATAATTATGTTATCTAAATCAAAGCGAGGATTCTTTGCAATATAATACTTCTAAATATCACTTGGTATATTTTATTTCGATAAGCTAATTATAATTTGTCGTTGTCAGAGTCATCAGATAATAATCATTAACATATCTAGTTAAACAAGAAATATCACTGTATAATTAACCCATTAGAATAGAAAAATGGCACTTGAAATTAATAACTATGATACGTAGTATACTTAACAGAATCACATAAAAAACTTATTATGATTAATTAATTATAAATGCTATCATCAAATACTAAATCGATGATTTTATGATTTATTAAAAATGTCACATAATTTATATAAACACATTCTATAAGAATAAAATTAAGTCTTAAGTAGATTTAAAGAACAAAAAATATTTTGATTCCTTCATTAACATTCTTACACATAAAAATTACAAAATATGTGATACTTCCAGATGAAGTAGCGAATCGGCGCCAGTTTTACGATAAATTCTTTATTTAGGAACCTATTTATATTCGAATAAAGCTATTAAATGTAAATAAAAGATGGTCGATGCTTTTAAAAAGATCCTTGAGTATAACATTATGAAATTGACGTTATAAGTATTTATAAGCCATATTGCGGTTATGTATAATGGTCGGATAACAGACGCGCATACTATGCGTTCCTTGAATAACACTTTATATAATTATGTGTTGATTATATATGTCGTGTTGATTTTGATGATTAATTTGTATATTTATTCAATTTGTATGTAATTTCAATAAAATATACTACTGAACGAACTGACACGGGTATCGACGAAAAACTAAATGGGTTTAAAAAGTAGAAATTTTTAAGTTTTGAATGTATTATATCGTTGTATACAAATTAGGTAAACTGTTAAATATGTCTTTACTACTTACATTGTTTTTAAGAGTCACTTTTATACCTCACTGTACTTACTTGTGATAAAATGCATATGTGAGTTCAGTATTTTGTAGTCAAAGGCGTGCTTACTTGAGACGTTTGGTTTTCATTGAGCTATTAAGATTAAAGAACACGCATATTCGCAAGTAATTATTAACCAAGTACTTATAACGATATACCAAAGATAAACGCAACCGCTCACGTTAAAAGAAATTAAATGTTTATCTCGCGGGTATGAATTTTAAAGTTAAATGTTTGCTTTAATGTTTACTTTGTCAACCTGTACTTGTGGATAACCTTGGCTAAGTCGTTTCAAAAGGATCCAAGCCTGGTTGAGGCAATAAGGATTGGGATTTTTCATTATTTGTTACTTTAAAAACATTTTTTTATCCCTATTTCATCAGTGTAAATGCTTTGCTCACTAACTTTGACCAGGCGCATAAATAATTCAAAGTTTATCTTGATTTTTTCTGAATTGGGGATATTTAATTACTATGATACCTTTAGTAAAACTTTTAAAAACTTAAATAGGTAATAGAATCTAAGTATGGTTTACAATTAAATGCTCAAACAGACATTTCTACAAAAGCCTAATTTACAAAATGGTTAATTCCATTAACGCACAATTCTTACAATTGTAAGTAAGGCTACAAAGGACTTACTCTCAGAATGGATAATTAAGTACATTATAATCCTTCTCGTATCATACAAAGGATCTTATTCCTCATAACGTTTTTTTTTCATGGTCGCGTTTTTGGTTGTAATTTATCATTGGACACTAGGTATAACATTTAATTTTATGAATCCTTACAGCAGGTGCCCACAGGTTGTGGGTATTATTTAGATAAATAAATAAATAGACATGGTGGCAATCATCCAGGTTTTGGTCATGATTACAACCGATAATTGTCCCTCTGCTGCAATTCTCTGAGGAGTCGAGGCCATAGTCTGGTGCTTTGGATAATTATAGTTTAGTATATTTCACACTAATACGTATACAGATATCTTCACGACGTTTTCCTTAACACGCAGCTTGGTAACTACAGAAACAATAGTTAACTTCTAATGTGAGGGATTATGTTATTTATTTTGATTAGAATAGTCGGATGATTTCTGTGTTATACTAAAACACATGATTGATTGAAGAATTGAAATGCTCAATTTAGTTAATAAACATTACTGAAATACAAGCATACGAGTAAATAAACATTTATAAATATTGTTTTCCTACATTGCACTGATATCATATTCACATTTGAGTTCATGGTGTTTCATCGAACGAATTATGTCATAAATGCAGTCAATAAAATTCTCATTCATGCTACGCTAAATACGCTGTATTATAAATTAATTAAGCGCTATTCTTTCGAAATTAATGCAACATAGTTTTGTACCATGCCTAAAAGCATAGATAATTTATTTAATGAATTACCAAAACTCACAAATAGAGCATTCAGAGAGCGCTAACTCGTTATTTGATTTGACTAATGCGTACCCTCCTTAATTGGAATGTTTGTTAAGTTGCCGATGGCGCCGCTAGTGCCGCTGCCAGCAGTCGCATTAATTAGCAAATATCTACATTAATTTTGTGGTGTGTGGTGACACAGTGGTGGTCAATTTATATTGTTTTTTTTTATCATCATTGGAGTTCCAGTTATATTTATATTTGTAGCATAATTTTAGTTACTGATAATTAAAATTTTATATTTAATCCACTAAAAATAAAAATCTAATATTAAAATTATTTACGGCTATACCACACTGGTAAATATTATTTTTTTATAAAATCTGTTACATTAATATTTATGTTAAAAAAATATATCATAATTATTTTATAT
Source organism: Megathymus violae (assembly GCA_003671415.1). Taxonomy (NCBI): domain Eukaryota; kingdom Metazoa; phylum Arthropoda; class Insecta; order Lepidoptera; family Hesperiidae; genus Megathymus; species Megathymus violae. The sequence continues at coordinate 6,329,535 of PDGT01000017.1, read as the reverse complement.
ATAGCACAATTATTTAGCTTCATATTTCATGCATAAAATTATTGACTTTGCACAGAGTATAAAACGAACAACGCTGCGTTACGAAAATATTGTAATGTTAGATTATATTCTTCAAATTATATGATAAAATATATAATTTATCGTGTTAATTATTCGTGAATAAAGAAAGCTTTTAGAGTTAACTACTGAAATAGTATCATTTGTGGTAATATTTTAATTGCTTAGTCTAGAGCAAGACCATCACAACTTTAATTTTTGGTAAAAGATTCACCAGTGGCAACGCATCCGCGTCCATGGGCGCAGGTGACTACTTACTATCAGGTGGCTCGTCTGCTTTTTTGTTGGTTATTCATATAAACGAGCACCTTACTTAGAAAAGAGAGATTTAGGTGAAATTGTCTAAAATGTATTAACAATCCTCAATTAAAACTTTTGCAGCTGTGAATTTCTTTAGTTCAAAGGATTTTTCTAATCTAAGTTTAGTATTTTAAGTCATTTTATGCACATGTATTTTTAGATTTTATTTGCGAGTAAGATAATCTCAAGAGAACACAAATCTTACGTTGCAAGGACAACTGTTTCTTAATCAACAAAGGTATCATAACCATATACAGTACAATTTTTACATTACAATACCATATACAGTATAAGTACCATGTACAGTATAGTTTTTTTGTTAGTATATGTAAAAAATATTATTTGTGATATCCATGGACACTATGATTGATTACATGTATGAGTACGCAGCTAAGATAAGTCTCATTCATACAATTATCACATGACAAGAACAAATTATAAAATCGTTATCGCTCAAATAGATAATCAGTTATACCTTCGATAAGCTTTATGAAATATCAAGTTATTTTTATGTAATTGACTTCGTGATAACCATAATCTTTGGAATCCCACTCAGGATCATACACTTTACCACATCACAGATAAAATCAAGCCGTATTATCAACTATGTCCTATAAAAATATAGTATTTCTTAGATTATTTTCCTATTCAAGAAACTAGAAATTTCTAGTAGATAAGGGCAGGAGTTTTACTCGGTCTTCTCTTTGGAGGGGACGGAAGGGATCTTTCTAAGATTCTTAGCATCCTTAAGGTTTCGATTGGATTATGTCAAGTATTAAATTACGTTACGTAAAAAAAATGTCGAATTTTCACCGATTAAAAAAAACTCCCTCCAAATCGTATTTGGCGAGGCTCCAGAATATCGTATAGGCGATTAAGTAACGATGTAACGTGTAAGTGGTCACATGGTCTTATTTTAGCGGACTTTGCCAGTTAGGTACCGCACTTAACTTTGCCAGTTAGGTACCGCACTTAACTTTGCCAGTTAGGTACCGCACTTAACTTTCCTTTTGCACTGCAGCTAAGCATGGCAGCGTAAGGCGTATTAGACTATTTACTGTCTTTAGAACTTGCAAGGCAAAACTGTTTCTTAGTTAACGTTATTTATACAAAACGATCACGGTTCTCGGAGCCGAGTGAACATTTCCACTGAATCTGCAATTATCATTATTCAAGTCTTTCACAAAACGTAATACGACTCCCCAGCGAAATCATAGACATCACTGTTTCAAATCGCATCCTTTCTTGCGACAAGTTTTATAAATGGAAATTGTCACTTTTCACCATCTGACTTCGCAATAGGATCGTAATCAGTACCATACGTCGGGAGTCCAGCCACACAATGCTAGATTTGATCAACTTTGTCTCCCAACATTTGCCCGTTACGGACATGTACTATTGTATTCGGCGTGTCTCGTCGATGGCGACCAGCCGACGCCCCATAAAACACTCTGTGGTGCCTAATTGGAGTTATGATGGTTCGGCGTCTGTTATTTATGTTGACAATATTAACCCGTGACCCTCGTAACAGATTTCTACGAACGTTATCGTGGCATCAATACGGTATTGAATAGACGCGTTCGTTAGGAATTAAGGTGCTAGTAAGACGATTTTACACAATAAGAGGTGTTGTAATAGAAACCATTGTATTTATTTTCGTAACCTAATAAATGAAAGAGAGTTATAATATGGACCTAAAAAAAAATTACGTTTATTTTCTTTATTTCACAATTTGGCATATTCCTACTACTTATGTAGCCTTATTTTAGTTTTAATAGCTCAATTATTTCTTCGAAATGAACTACATGTCTAATCGGATAGTTTCTTTTCCAGTTTCTCTATCAATTTTGTTTTTGAATTAGGAATCGAAGTGATATGAAAAATAGATTTTAACAATTATTTAATAAGATAAATTTGACAATACAAATAATGTAATTTATTTACTTACTAACTTTGTCTCATTGCAACACTTTTCCACTTTTTACTAGACTAATCTACTGGTCCACTAGAAGAAATTTCTGATTAGCAATAATAAGTGCCCTTATACAATCTTTATATACATATGTTGTTTTCTGTATTTTATTATTTATACATATAAAAAAAATCGTAAGTTATCGTTCATTCCATTAAATTACACATTTTATATTACGTAAACTACGTGAATATATGAAAAAAAAAAACTTGTGACTACATCAATTTTAGAATTGTATCTGGTTCCAACGTCACAATACTTTTCTAACCCGCCCATTATAACTATCACGGACATCAAATTATGCAAAACCATTTAGATGGACTAAACTGTGTCTATTAACGTAACAGCGAGTTCTATACCCTGTACATTACAAGTTCCGCTCGTCATAATCGTATATAACGCAGGTGGTGGGACGTGAGACGGTGCTTGCACTTGCTGGCACGCGTGAGTTGCGCTGCGGCCGACGGCTGGTGTCCGGTTTGTTCGCGCGGCCGAGACTGCCGCTCGGCTATTCCTACGTGACAACCGTGCCTCGTGGCGCCTGCCGCCTCAATGTATCCGAGATCGTTTCCAGCGATAATTACATCGGTGAGTACTCAAAGCATATGACAGGGGAAAAGAACCAAGAGAAATCATCCTGTTTATAAAGCGAAAAAGATGCAACATTATTTGCAATGACAAATCTACGTACTTTGAAGATGTGTCTGTGATAAAAGCTGAATGAGTGCTTGCAGGGATCCTAAAAGATAAGTTTGCAATTTTATTGTCAATGAGCAAACCAGATTGTTAAATGATATTGCTATTGCAAACTTGAAAAACAACTTAGTAAATAGGTATAATCGTGTAAATAATATACATTATCCTTTATAAGGTTGACAAAAGTTAAAAGTAATGTTAAGGTTGCAGCATATTTTGTAAATAATGTTGTATTTGCGATGCCGCGCTTGTTAATATGTATCGCTTATTACATATGTACAGATCTCTTTGTCCTACGCTTTGGTAAAATAAGTAGTTTTAAGACATTATCATTTTCAATTGCGCCTTTTTTTCACCAAACCTGTTTAATTTCATAAATAACACGATTATTTTTAACGTCACTAATTAATTGCAATTCACGCTTCCAATCACTAATAATATTACCAGGCTATAACAGTATGATAACGAAATCGCATTTGCTAAGTGCAAAAATCCAATACTCATGCCAAACATCCTGGTGCGGTATTTTAATCTGTTGATTCTCATGTCTAATATACATTAAAAGCTTATTACTTTGATCTCAACGGTTTCATTAAATTCGCAAGTTGTTTATTTATGTATATATACGTAGCAGTTGCCTTTAGACTAATTACTCCGTCAGGTTTTATCTTCGCTATTAAGCGGATGTTTCAAATCAGACAAAGACTTGCCATTTTACTTGACTTCATTCATTAACTCATGGCACTGAATGGTTCTTTGATGAGGGCAAATGGGCCGCAAACACAGGGATGGACATCTACTTATCAATCAGCATTGTTGATAGAATTCAGAGTACATAAATCATTTGCGTCCACCACAATGGTACCGCCCACGATCTTTTGGACAAATATGAATAGATCAGTTCACCTTGCTTTTATCATTCAAATCTATATGGTCACCGTTTTAACACTATGGATCAGGTTATTGAGTTATTAATGTAACATTGCGTCTGAGTCGTAATAATGACATTTTCGTTACATTAAACTTTGAAACTATTAACCTTGATGGATCAATTACCCTATAATATTAAGTGTCAATGAATCATTTTCAAGTTTCAAGTTGGCCATCTGTCACTTGATAACGTATTTAAACATTAAAATTAATTGAACTATAAATTGCTTTTTATCCAGCCTTGAAGATATCAAATGGGTCATACATAATGAATGGTGAATTTGCTGTGAGTGCACCAGGGACTTACGAAGCCGCGGGAGCACGTTTTGTGTACACGAGAGCTGTTGGACTTGACTCTGTATTTGCATTAGGACCGATTCATCATTCTATTGATATAATGGTAAGATAAGGCTTCAAAAATATATGCTGCTTATGTTTTTGAAAAATTAAAAATATTTTTTTATGAATACATAAAATACCTTTTTGCAGATACTTTACACACAACCCAATCCAAGTATAAAGTATGAATATTTCACGGAGTCATTACCAGGAGAGGTCGATATCGAATCTGTAACGAAATCTAATTTGGGCGAAATAACTACTATTCCCACGAAACATATAAGGAGACACCATGGCTTTGACGCGAGACCGAATTCTAATATACCAAGGCATCCTGATATAATTGGACTGTCAAAAGAGCCCAACAGCTCCGAGAACAATATTGAAGAAAATGTAGTAGGATCAAGGAAATTTGTTTGGAAGATATTGTCTTTTACACAATGTTCACGAACATGTGGTGGTGGTTTTCAGGTAATATTGAAATAACAACGAACAGTACGGGGTCAAAAGTATTTGGTGTCTATTAAGCGGTATTCTTTCAGGTAGGCAAATACCGCTGTGTAGAAATCAGCGCCAATGGTCCTGAAAAGGAGATATCACCGGTGCATTGTACAGGTTCCCCTCCTGCTAGTCGAAGACGACGTTGTGGAAGTACTCCCTGTGCACCGAGATGGAGAACTGCCACCTGGTCCACGTGCCCTAAGTGTGGACCTGCTACAAGGACTAGAATCGTCGGCTGTGTTCAAGATCATTCTAGAGGAATAACAAAGGTACTGAAAACGACAAAAATAAATTGTTTTTTGTTTTGTCAATAACGCGAATTTAATAACATTGTATTCTTGTAGATTAGTGATCAAAAGTGCCCAGTACCAAAACCACCAACAATCGAAATATGCAACATTCCCGACTGTCTCATTAATTCGGGAGAAGTGAGGCAAGTTGAACCAAAACGTCATCGATCCCAGGACCGAATAGACACATTCAAAGAAGGACCAGTGTATACTTTATCAGTGAACACCTCGGATTATGATATAGGCCCAGAGTACACTTTTAGTGCAGCTGCTGGTTGGCTTTTCACAGATTGGTCTGAAGTAAGTCAATCATTCTTTATCTTATTTTTAAGAGATTAATACATTAATGTTAAAGTATCATTTCATGATTTTAATTAACGAACTGCCCCGCAGACTAAGGATCTCCGGATATACTTCAATATGTATAACTTTGGTGTATAAACTTCAAGTAAATAACAAAGTTACTTGAACGTGTCTATTGTATGCTATCACAGTTATAAACCATCATATCGGCATTGTCTTCATTTCAAAATTCAAATGCATGTCATGTCAAAATTTTGTGCATGTCTATCTGTTTTTGTGTCCCGTTATAACTCAATAACAGTTTGACCGATGTTCAAGATAATTGGTAGAATTAATTATTGAATTCACATAAGCGTGCATATCTTATTTTTCTAACCGCTTTTCACTGTGTAATATATTAATTACTCTATATACAAAACTGGCGTTTTTGTTCGCTGCGCACTTAATTGTATATCTGGTTGTCAAGTTAAATAATCTGATGGTTTATGAACGTTTCGCCAGGAAATCTGATTTACATTTAGTATTCAGTAGTACATATAAATATAATATATGATAGTTAATCTTTAAATATATTTTGTAAATAAGTCGCACTAAGTCATTCAGCATTTTATTTTCCAATAACAAATTTTGAAGATTGTATATGAATACTATAGGAATGTTTCTTAGAGAACTTTAGTGAGTTATATACGTAAGAACAACGCGGCTTTTTATCAGGGTCTAAGTATACTTTTTATTAAAAGCCATGTAAAATCCATTGACTTTAACTTTTGTCTTCAGTAAAACCTATTTTAAATCCTACTGGTTAAATCCACGTTGATCAATTCCCACTGCTAAAGCTTATTATTAAGAATTAGAAGTCCTATAAAAATAATAAACTTTCGAGGGTAGTCATAATTCTAGTAAAGGGTACTTCGGCTCAAGGTATTTTTGAAACATTTCGTTCAAATTTTATAACACAACTGAACTTAGTTTTGTAAAAAAAAATTGCTTTTAGTGTGTAGGATGGTGTGTTGGTGGAGGCGTGCAGACGAGGAGTGTACGTTGCGCGGATCCATCTGGTTGTGGGCCTCGAAAGTCGCCCGGTGCCTCTCGTACATGTACCCCAAATGTATCCTGTGAGCCGCATGATGGTCAATGGTTTACAGGTAAGCCACCTTCTTCAAAGATAATGGTGTGGTTATAAATAAATCATTCACCTTTTTTGTTGGTCGCTGTTCGTTGTTACAACGCTAAAATTAAACAAAAAGAAGTTAGTTCAACTTTTATCGGCCGTAATACGATATTTTAACCATTATGGTACCTACTACGAGAATTACTATTAAGTAGGTAATAGGCAATTCAAGTATTATTACTGCCAACTATGTGTGATTCGTATGTTTGTTGACGAAGTGCTGAAGCAATCCTTTTTGATCCAATGTAACTCTTTTTAACCTATGTGTAGAATGTTCGACAAAAATGTGTAATCATTAGGTACATTGCGTTATTTTTAAAACGATACGGGTTGTGTAAGCAAGAAAATCGTTTGGTATACTTATCCAGGGGAATGGTCTTCTTGTTCCTCGGAGTGTGGCGGAAAACAAGTTCGAGGGGTGCTCTGCATTGGTGGAAGTGGCCGGCATCTTCGGGATTCTGCGTGCAAGGGTCCTAAGCCGGAGACCGAAAGGACTTGTAGAGGAGACTGTCCACCGTCTTGGTTCTACAGTGATTGGGGACAGGTGAGACAAGACACGTAGGATATTAGATCTATTGGGCAGGTAGTTGCTAGTGACAAAAATGTAATGACTGTTTTTGTTTGTAAAGCTCTTAAGAGGGTTCGTAATTTACGCAGAAATGTGTGAAGTGAACGTATTGTTCGTCAAGAAAAATGCGTTAGCCCGTTTAGTAACTGTCTCTTCGACACCAAGTCAATTGTAAATTTAGTCAAGTTCTTACACTCGAATGCTGTCATTGTAGATGGTGATTTGATGTTGATGATCGTGACATTTAAAGAAGAATAACAAATACGTCAAACGCCATTCATTTATAAAAGTATAAAGTGATACCCGGTGAATAATTTAACATTATAATTTTACCCTTTGTCGTAAAACGCTTTTTTGCGTAGTGAAAATCGTAAATCTTAAACTTATTTCAATATTGATTCTTATCCTTATTTTGTACTATCAAACACAACCATTTTAAATATTATAATGTACTATAATATTTCATGGGGTTTTCTATATTTTTCGGTACAGAGTAGCCAACTTGACTTGGAAGATCGACTTATTTTAAACTGACTTATCGACTTGGTAGAGACTCCGAATATAATTTCTGTATGTAATGTGGTTTATTTGTTACTAGTGCACAAGCAATTGTACCCTCGGAGTAGGGGTACAGCGTCGGTCGGTGGTGTGCGCCCGTGGTGCTGGCGGGGCGGCTCGCGACTCTGACTGTCCACCGTCACGACCAACCGCGACTCGTTCTTGCACGCCCAGCTGCGATTACGTGCACCCAACGGAATTGAACATAGGTAATTTGTAAAAAATGTTTATCTTCCCATAGACAAAATAAAAAAATATTAATGTTACTAAATCGAATAAAAAAATCGATTCAAAGAACGACAAATAAGCAAACAAAAATGTTTATACATAACAAATTAAACTCACGATAATATATATTTGTAGTCGATGTAATGATATCCTCCTCCGATTGATGTCAGTTAATATTGATGTTTTTCTTTTTAGAAACCCAAAAAACATCTTCTAACATCACAGGGAAACTAGAAGCTAAAGAAGAATCCATAAATGTGCCCAGTGAAAAACGAGATTGTGAGGACAAACTCACCAATTGTATGCTGGCTGTTCAAGCACGTCTTTGCCACTATAAATATTATACACAGAACTGTTGCTACTCATGTAGAATATTCTAAATCAACGATAACCTTTTACATGATTTGTCTTACTGTCTGCTCATGATTTGAAAAGTCCGTATAGAGCTAACTTATATAATAAATTGGTTGACTGAGAGTGAAATCAAATTAACTACATTTGAAAACGTTGAGGTTGATTTAACGATGTGATCAATTCATTACTACATAATATCGGAAAATCTGAATGTATTAGACACAAACAAATTAACCATGTTCGTACTATGAGAATTATAAAAAAAATGTAATGAACGTACTCAAAACAGAATAATTTTAAGATATTTGATGTGAAATTGAGACGCTGCAGATTTTTCGACTAATTCATTATGATGATTAATATAAACGTGACCTTTATTCGAAATGCGTTCAAAACTTATCTTTAACAAAGTTTACTGAACAAATGGTATTAACAATTGTGTCTTGGTGTGATATTGAAATATACTTAACTAGTAACCAATGTGAACCTAGGAAAACTAGAAAAGATTGATTTAAGATTACAATCATGATTGAAATACTGTCATGTATAATGCATTAAGAAAATAATAATGTAATTATGAATGTTACTTGTACTTCAATCGATTACGCTGTATTTTGTACTGATATTATTAATGTAAATAAATGGTGCGAAATAAAAAAATATTAAATGCATGTCTGGTTTTATTTCCAATTTTATATTTAAAAAAAAACAAGTGCTGTAAACAATAAACAGTTTTATTTCAAAATAAATGACAAAAAACATCTCAGTATACATTTTATTACAAATATACTGTATTTGTAATATAATGTAGATTTTTAATGGCTTGTATCAAGCAATATCCTAATAGTCTTAGCCTAGTATTATTAAAATTCGAAATGTTGTAAAATATACTACGAAAATCTGTAAAACGCAACTGAATTTTTGTAAATGGAATTTTAAAGTCAAATACGTTAAATGTGTAGATATAAATCGCACCTAAAACAAATTTCTTATAAGAAATTTCATAGTTCTAAAAGGTTAACGTAATTCATGTACTTAAGCACAAATTATGGAAAATCTTGCAAAGTACTATTTTTGCCTTAAAAATAATAACCCTAACTTAAAATAAATGCAATGTCATTCTACTCAAAACTCGCAAAAACGCTGACATTATGGTTCCCAATAAAGCAAATACAGTTAATGAAATCATCAAATTGGCATTATTACTGCCCATAACATACCTATAAATGTTGTGAAATCCGAAGCATAGTGATAAAAATGCTGTTATCAAAACTAAAGAGCCGACGCACGAATGACATACCCTAATGAATGTTACGTTAAGTTGGAGCCTTAAACTGTAAATATTCAGCACACCACCCACCAAGCTTAAAATCGTCAAGATCATAGCGATAAGACCTGAAATTATGAAATATTTAAATTATTTTAAAGAAAACTAGGAATGGAGAAGAATACATAGGTGTCGCTCGTCCCATGGTGGGACAACATCATGGAACTAGTGGGACAGACTCAAATCAGACCTCAAGGACGTAAATCTAATTTTATGTAAAGTAACTCACTCTTCTTATATTTAGCGGATTTTTTCCCATTTCAAAGGAGTTCCCGATGATAAATTATTAATTAATTTGTACAACAGATCTAAAAAGTTTAGTCCTATTTCACTAATACAATAGTCAAATCGATCGAAAGTGATGAACTAAGTTTAGTAACTTGGGCAGTATTTTGAGTATCAGTAGGACATCTTCATATCGCCAAAGCACATTCAGCTTTTGGGTTGTTCAGTCTTTAGTCAAGAATTGTATGTAGAGGTATTCATAGGCATTGGTGATCACTTACTGACAGGTAGCCCTAATCCATGAAAAAAGGTTTATACTGTATAACGCTAGTAAACGTGGCCAAATCAGGTTGCGTAGACATAGTACAATTTGTTCGCGATGACGAAACTTGAAGACAACCAATTTATAAAGTGACTTGAGTCTTCGAATTATAATATCTAGTTGTTAATCGTCTATGTATACAAAATGTATGGCATTTTAAAATTTTCGAATATTACCGAGGGTCACATTATGTAACTTGTGTTACTTCTGGTCATTTGTCGTTCTATAAGCTTTTAGTTTTTACGAAGGCTACGATTGGCTATTACCATGAGATAATTAATTTTGAACTTACCAAGAATACCATGAACAGTTTGGAAATGCAGAATAATATTTATGTCAGTGATTCGCAATAGGCTGCCCGCAATTGCGAGGATAGATCCTAACGTTTGCATTACCCAGTGACTTATTTTCTGGTTTTGATACGACAGTATATTTGACCAGCTATTGAACGGATTCAGCGCAAGGACTGCTTGTGCCATCAAGATTACGTACTGAAAATGTCAAAGAGGAAACAGTTAGCATTAATTTTATTATCTTGTACCTTTTGAATCTAAGCATTTTGGTTGATCTTTTATCACTGTACAACGATATTGTAAGTTTGTTGCAATTAATTTTATATTTATTGTCAAAAAATTATTATTAGTATAACCCATAAATGTTTGTTGGGTTTGGATCTCCACTAACAATGAAATGGAGGGCCATAGGTCTACCATGCTGACCAATTGTTGATTGGCAGACTTCACACACCTTTGAGAATATTATGGAGAACTCTCAGGTGTGTAGTTTTTCTCATGATATTTTAAAGTTATGTTCGTAGTTGGTGTTTATTCTTAATTCTTTAGTTAAGTTAAATATTTTTATTTTATACTAGCGGCCCGATCGACTTCGTTCGAGTACAATAATTAATTAGGAACACGTATACACATAATGTATAGTATATTTCCATCCGGGATAATAAATTGAAATGATAAAATAATTTTTCATATAAATGCTGTGGTTTCGGAGATTACCCACCGCATACACACAACCTAACAAAATTCGCACTCTCGCAATCCCTCTTTATAATACTAGTGTAAATTCTATCTATCAATTTGTTTTATAATTTTTATCTATTTTACAATCTTGACCTTATTCAATAGTATCCTAAAAACATATTCTTAGTGTTTTAATTTAAAATATTCCACATAGAATTAATTACATTATTTGACTTACCCCTATTACACATAAATAGATATGTTGCGAAAAGGCATCGTTGGATTCTAATACATTTGCGAAACATATAGCACCAAACGCCACAGCGCCCAATAATAAATGAGTAATTGTATTAATGATATTTAGCGTAAAAGTGATTAACGGTTGATGTGCATTTTCCGTCGGGATTTGCATTTTTTTCGACAAAATTAAAAACAACGTTTTAAGATATCACAATGATTTTTCACAACTTTTCGGTGCGGTTATTATTTTTAAGTGAATCAATCACTGATAGATCGAGTGGAATGGTTGTCAAAAATGCTTTTATCACCGATTGTACACTATCGATATCGTGTATCTCACTCAGTGCAGTAAATTTAATCGAATTCATGATAATTTTAGAGATTTGGTTTATTGACTTGGTTTAAGAGTTCTTTAGGGGGAAGTCCCCTATCACCGGGTGGCACGTACTGCCGTTAAGGGGGCTAAAGAACGGAATAAAATCGAAATGGAAGGGAATAAAAAGAAGGGAAAATGGGACTAACCAAGGTTTTCATTAAACAACTACTTTAAAGAGAAGTTTCGTCACGCTATAACATTCCGAAAAGTACTCTACATGATATAACATCAGAATTAAGCCGTGGGAAAGAAGTGACATTAGAACCAAGTATCGGTAGATTTTAACATCATCCCCATACAAAATTGCTATTGAAGAAAAAGATAATAAAAAGAATACTTAGCAGGAAAAGAAAATAATAAAAACCAAAACTGCAATAAAAGAGGAAGGGGAGCAAAGCAAAGGCACAAAAACCAAAGGAGAAATTGTTAAGACGGAGAAACAAGCCAAAGGATTAAAGACCAAAAACAAAGATGAAGGGAAAGCTATGAAAAAGCAGCCATTAATTGAATCATCTTACACAGCAAAAACTACTTGCGTAGCCGTGGATGGGCTCATGAAGCCTTTGCTGATATTCTAGAATGTCTGGACGCCTATATATGTGATCGGTGCCAGATATTTTAAAACTATCCGATGCTAAGGGTTCGAAGTGAAGTCTATCCCACAGTAGATGCCACTCTCAGAAACTGCTTTTATATTTACCAAATTTTTACATAGTCTCGACGGCTCAGTATAGCCTTTTGGCAATAACGGATGCCCGTGAGCGGTTATGATTATTTATCATCGAGTGTCTGGTCTGCTCGGTTGTCGACAGTTGACATAAATAAAAGTATAAAATGTTTATGTTATGTAGACCAAAATAGGAGCAGACTCTCCTGTATTTAGAAAATTCTCGCGAATATGTTGTTTTTTTTTTATTATTAAAGGAATCATGTGTGTATTTCATTTTAATGATAAGTACTATTTCCAATGATGAGTACCTACTCCGCGTATGTTTCACCGACCTCTGAATGAAATATATGAAACACGAGTTGATTTTTACACTATGCGTGACACTCCTAAATGTAAATCATGCTTATGTTTAATTGAAGTGTTACATTAAGCTTACTATTATGGATAAGTACTTCAGGTAAGGATTTGCCCACGATTTGAATTCCTACAGCTGGCGCGCATTGGCTGCATTTCATAATATCAAAAGCAAGAGCTTTGCAAGTGTTAACATTGGCTATAGCATTGGTATTCAGCCATCCATGCATGCAGCCATGTCATAGCTAAAAATGTCACAGCTATTCACATTGGCTTCTATTTTGTTATGTGTTAAAATCTTGGAATATTTAAATTTAAATTATACTGGGATCATAACTCTTATCACGCCGGCAAATTTTTCCCTTAAGCATCCTGATTCATGTTTATTATTACCCGCCCTCACTTTGTTTTTTGTTTTGCAAAATAATGCTAGAATTTATCCATTTCCCGAGATGAAATTAATCCTACATTACGATCCTTTAACCTAATATACCAAAAATAATTTATATCTGTTCAGTTTTTTTTTATTGCTATTCGTGTACAGAAAACAAAAACTACAGAAATATTATGTTTAGACTAATATCGATAACAAAGTGTATCTTCAATAAAATTTTCAGAATATATTATAAAATATGGACAGATTGGATTCCATTACAATTTTATTATTAGTATATGAAGATATTATTTTAGTTTGACCTAATCAAACCTCCGTCTCGGTTTTGTCAATTATTCTGTGAAAATTGTAATAATTGTATCTCTCCTAGCATACTGCATTTGAGTAGTATGTTGGATTAAACAAGTGCATAATACATGCACTATAATACTGCAGAAGGGCGTAGTCACACAATATCAAAACATGTGGTAAGAAGGTCAGGAGTTAAACAAAATATTTCAGTGTTTAAAGCTTTTTATTTTTGTACATTGTTATATGCGTTATTAGTATAGACAAATTTATTTTTTATAAGAATGAAGAGACGTTACGCAATCCGAACGAATTGAGATAAAATTGTGATGATTCGGTAAGCTGACTGATCGATAATAATAATTATTATTATAGTTATAATAACACTGTATCATATAAATAATAATATCCTTAATAGCAGGCTAAGTAAATGCACTATAGATAAATATAAAGTATTTACACAATTTGACTCTAAAACAGACTCTTTGTTTATTTTTGTGTAAAAACAGAATCAATAAATAATTATGAACACATCATGTCATAGTTTTCTAATTACTTATATATAATTAATATTCATCGTAATAAATATTATATAATAAAATATTAACGAATTGTTTAACTAAAATTACTAATAAGGAAATACTATTTTTTGTATATAATAATAGCATTGTTATATTACGAAACAAAATTAACTAAAACGAATTATTTATAAATCGATTTCAAACATAATTATATGCTTATTTTTTTCGTTAATCGAATCAAATTGGTTTTTATTTGAATAAAAATACAATAGCAGGAACCATAACAACGTTGATAATTATTGATTTTGTTGGTTATAATCATTACTAACCATAAACATATTTTATCGTTTAAATCAATTAAAAAGGGCAAGGGCAATTCATAATATACATAATCTTTTATCAAAATGTCGCATTAGCAATAACTGTTGTGCAACAGATTAAGTAAGTGAACATTTAATAAGTAGTTATATATAATTATAATTATATTAACTGTTTCGAGATTTTTTATGTCCATTCAATTGACTCCACAACTCGACTAAACATTGGAGATCATATAACTATTCCTAATACTTATTTAAGTTCATAATCCATTGTTTTTAAATTGCCACAGACTGACTTCACAGATCCTTTTTTAAAACTCTAAGCCATGTTGAATTTATTGAAACTTATTTTAAATTTCCGTCGGTCACTCTTTAAACGGTTTTATTTTCATTATATTAGTTTTTACGGCATTGAAGTACAATGTAATTACAACAAAAAATTGAACAACAAAGATTTATTTTAATGTACCGATTGATAAACTCAGCCTGTGAACTGTCCACCTAGGTATGTCTCGTCCTCTTTTAAACGAAGTGCCAGAAAACTTTTTTTTGATTATCAATATAATTAATTAAAATAAGTAATTAATATGTATCACATTATTCTAACGTGCAAAATTCAAATGTAATTTAAGTGTCTTAAGAAAATGTATACAGTAACCGGCAATTCTAACAAAGCCGGTAAAAGCTACAATGTGCGGCAGACCTTTATCCTACCTTATTTGTTAAATGGCATATTCATTGTTTTAATTAATAGGTACGTGTTAATACTAGTATGCGTAGTTATTTGATATTAGGTATTTGACTATTTTGAAATAATATTTTCAATTATTTTTGTACAGGGAAATTATTAGGTATTTTATCGGTTTTAATTACTGGCGATGTTGGATCTAAGGAAGATGTATGCAGTTTTTATTTTTTATTTTTAAAGTTTCATACATCAATGCACAATCGAAACCCTGATGTTGACGAATGAAGGAACATGTTTTGCGTCTGATATATCGAACCTTAAAAAACACAGAATGGAAATGCATGGTAATGAAGTCTTTGTGTACAACTGAAGAATATTCAATTAACTTACTAATTCATTTTAATAATTTTAAAATAATAAAATGTCTCTCAGTCTTACGACAATTTTAATATAAAAAAATCTAAAACATAAAAAATATTTTTAAGCCCAAGATTTATTAAAAATAATTTTATTCAAAAAAATAGTCAAATACCACTAACAAAAATTTATTCGAACAACAACTACACAGTTACTAGATGATCGCTACGAGATTATCCCTACCGCGAAGGCGTATATTACAGCGTGAATACATATTTTCACTACAAGTCTATTTGTATCACAATTCTATGAGTCATAACATAGCCCTTGATCGCCCTCCTTTAATGGTACCTGGAAATTTAAAATCAATAAATTATTCAATCATATGCAAAACAAAACAACAAACAGCAAAAATATTATATACTAATGTATAATAAATTAAGACCAAGCTTACGAGAAAGTACAAAAATAACGCTAATTTGGATTTTGTACCCTTACAAACGCAGCCAGAAATTTATACAGAGTATAATAATGTTTTAAAAATAAAAAATAGATGAATGTCACCAAATAATAGTCTCCAGTCGCAGGTCTGCTGGAAGAATTTTCTCAATAAATAAACGGGACCTTGGTACATTTTTAACATCCTCAATTTTACACTTTGTAAAGTATTTGTGTAAAAGAATAATTATATAAATAAATGTTAAAGAGTAAAACAGGAATTTTGTTAGGATGCAAAGTAACATTCCTAGTCAGGTATTTCTCGCATAACACAACACAATATTTCTACGTAGGTAAAATTCATTATAACGTATTTTTTTACAGTATGACAATTAATACTAGCTAAGTCATTCTTACGTAAGTTAAATAACTATAAGTAAGGTTAAATTCTCATCATGGTAATATTCCGATAGTGTATAGTAGCAATATAGTAGGTATTAAATGACCACCTCGTGTCAGTCTACCGTCCGTGGCAAGAGTGGCAGCAGTTGTCCCCGTAGTAATGGTAGTGGCAGAGCCGCGCCTGCACGGCCAGCGCGCAGTTGACCAGCTTGTCTACACATTGACCTGGTGACCATTGCAAATTTTAATAAATTATATATATTTCAAATATGTCCATATGCCATATTTTTATTAAAATTCATAAACATTTTCTTTGTAGAAAATAACGTGTTCATGAGGACAATAAACATACAAAGAAAAATATTAAAAAACATAATTAAAATACTTCCATATAATTTGTCTTTATATTCGGTACGCAATCACAATCTACTGTGTAACATTATACGAGTACATGAATAATATCAATAATTCAACCGGTCGATTATTATTATCAATTTATTTATGTAAAAGATTTCGCTGCAACCAATTAACGGGTCTCCTTTGCCACGTTTCTCCAGTGTGGATTAATTTGTCAATACTAAATTGAGTTTCGGAAGTTCTTCGTCATCCGATTGCTTCTACAGTCTTAAATTACTTTTTAATAATAAAAACAAAAACAGCAGGCGTTACATGCCAGCCACGACAAGACTTATTTAGGAGTCTTTTGTCATTTTCTTATAAATTGAAAATGTTTTTCATCCTTAGTCTAATTTTATGAAACTTCGATCTTTTTCTCTTTCTTTTTTTCGATCTCAATTTTGTAATATTGTGTAGTCCTTGTTTAATAATTGAATAATGTCTGCAATAACCAATCATGAATACAACCCCTAATTGTCCCACTACTGAGCTCATGTCTCCTCTCGCAATGAGAAGTTCAAAGGCCGTCAAGCTGACCAAATGCGTATTGACAGATTTTACACACCTTTGAGAACATTTTGGGGAACTAACAGATGTGCAAGTTCGGTCACATTATGTTCTTTGATCGAAGAAAATGATAATAAATTTCAAATAAGCACATAATTTGGAAAGTTTGAGATGCGTGCGGATTCAAACACAAGTCTCCCGTGCGAGAGACCGACATTCAAACTACTAAGATACCGCCACTTACTCTTTGCAACATTCAATAGAAGGGAGTGGTGTGTATAATTTTACAACGCAAGAGTATTCCCAAAACTCTGTTAAAGATTTGGGAACGCGAGTCACGTTTCCGTTAGTTGTATGAGAGTGTTCGTTAGACTGGGGCATAATATTTATCTAGTAACTTAAGTTTATTAATGGATGGTAGTAACTCACCGTTTGCGGGCGATCTATCTCTGAAATTCTGTGTGTTCTCACTTTGGTGTCTCGTTACTCGCTGTTGGGGGTCTGAAACTAAATATGATTATATTATTTAAGTCTCTATAAATACAAAATAGGGTGAAAGTGATGCGTTGATTTTAGTTTCTTGGGATAATAGAAAATCTGGAAACATGTGATAATTTTAGATACCTACGTTAAATCTGTTAACATTATGAAAATGTACAATTTTATCGATCGCGCGGCGTGTAACCGGAAGAAGCCGCAGTAAAAACAGAAAACATGGATAGTTGGATGGTATGAAAACGTTTTTATTAAAATATATTCCAGCTGGGCATTTTGGTTTACGAATACACAACTACGACAACGACGAGTAATCCGCTCTGACTTTGCTCATGAAAAACATGACCCTTATGTGTATAAAGATTAATTATTCGTATTTTTGAGGCGTTTTATAATTTTGTTTTGGTTACACCTAAATCCTCTTACAACTAAATCTCTTGACTGGCGATAAAAACCATTATATTTCCTGATATACTTTTAAGTTTATCATGTTCAGACAGAGACTATGTTGCTTATTATGAAATGATGTAACTCACCTGATGGGCCAGGGTTGACAACGGTAGGTTTGACCGCGGGTCGCGACGAGCACCGCGCGGGCACGCACGACCGACGCGCGGCGGGTCGCAGTCCCGAGCACTCCCCGTCCCGCGCCGCACCCTGCGCACCCTCCTCTCCTCCCCGTGTACACCACACGGTTCGGGTCTGAATACCCGCTTCGCAAGGACCCTTACACTGACAATACATTCATGACCAAGATAAAATACGGTTTAAAATTAACAGTTGTAGATTTTGTATGGAAAACTTACGAGTTGCCTTGTTTTTTTACTAGTACATAATAGTTCAGATATGGGCTCAGGTCTTATTTCGTAATGGTTTAATATATCTTAAACAGATAGCTCACCTCTCCCCAATCGCTGAGATACCAAGAAGGCGCGCACGCTCCTCCACAATCTCGTTCCGATATAGGTTTGGGACCATGACACGAAGCTTCTCTTAACCTCCTTCCATTATCACCTATACAGACCACACCGCGGATCTGACGACCTCCGCAAGCAGCTGTGCACGGAGACCACTCGCCTGGGGGGGATACAAAAAAAATATTGATTATGAACCCAGAAGGGAAAGGTTTTAAATATAATAATTTTACTCGTACATATTGTAGATTTTCTATTTATTTCTAATAATGCTTACAAAAGTCACATTCCACAAAATATTTCCTGCATCCTTAACCATACAATCGAAGAAACATCAAATAGCGTTACAACAAATGTAGCAACTTATGAACGTAGTTAATTAAAAAAGGTTATAAATTTCCTATATATTGATATTCATGCTGTTAATATTCTCTCACCGGTAAACCACTGGGCGTCATCACACTGCTTCCGCGGTCTGCAAGATTGGGAGGAGTGTGGCGCTCGATGCGGAGTGCAACCGTTCGGATCTGCACACCGCACCCTGCGAGACTGCACACCACCGCCCACGCACCATCCGACACACTATGAAAATATTTCATAATTAGAGTATGCTCATGTCTTTAAAAATGCTTTTTTATTCAATAAAATTATTATATAAATTACCGCAATATTGTCTACATAATTTTGAGGACCATTATTTTGGCCCACGTACCAAGTTTTATAATGATTTTGTTAGTTTGATTTAGCTTAGAAATTTCTTCATAATATATGTATTCGTTTTCCGGCGATTACACTATTTGTATTTGCTACGATGTTTTGAAATTTCCGAGAATTTATACGTACAATAGTTAAGTAAATCTTAAAAAAAACTAAAAACATCATCGTACCTCAGACCACTCGGTGTACAACCATCCTCCGTTAGCACTGAAGCTGTATGCTGGTTCCGGTATCGGACTTAATTCATTTTCCGTTGCATTAGCAGCGACAGAAATAACCGGCCCTTCACGGAAAGTGTCAGTACGATCCTTTGGTCGCACTTGCCGTCTCGTGTCAAGACGCGGTAAGTTAACAGTGACAGCACTACCGTCACAGTTTGGAATATCACAAAGCTCCTTACTCGGAGGCATCGGTAGGGGGCATTTTTGGTCACTTATCTGAAAGAAATCCATATTTAAACAGTGGATGTTTCAGATACAGGTTATTGCAATATAATTTAAAACTTTTAAAATACTACAACCAACTACAAAACACAGTTCACTATTACACACATGAGAAAACAATCGTCCATAATGAGCAAAACAATGTTATAAATGTGGAAGTATTGATTAAAACAGCGATTTATGGGCAAATGTGTGATTTGCGCTGGTCTGGTTTACCTTCGTAATTCCACGAGCATGGTCTTGAACACAGCCTACAATTCTAGTCCGGTGAGAAGGGCCACAAACTGGACATGGTCCCCAAGCAGTGGCTCTCCATCGTGGAGGGCATGGAGAAGAACCACATCTTCGTCGTCTGGAAGGAGGAGGCGATCCACTGCAATGAGCTGGAGACACTTCTTTATCCTCTTTATGGCCAACTTCCACGCATTTAAATTTGCCTATCTGAAGGCCACCACCACAAGTTCTCGAACATTGGGTAAAGGATAGAATCTTCCATGTGAACTTTCTATTTCCTATAACGTTGCTATCGAATTGGAATTGATTCTCCATTGAGTTGTACTCTGGCTGCTTCGACAAAGAAGGTTCAGATTTTGAATCGTCAAGAGCTTTAGTGTGAGATTCTGCTATGTGATGACGGTGATGTCGTTGCATTGGATGATGTTCAACGATATTATTTGCAGATGGAATGTCATTACTAGTTTCATCTGGCAATGAATCTGTAAGATATTCGTACTTGATATTTGGATTTGGTTGCGTATACAGGACCTGGAAATGATTTCAATGTATAATTTTGCGCGAAACTAATTACGAGTATCTGTAGAAAGATTAACGTGCATACAATATTCACCATGATATCGATTGGATGTTGTATAGGTCCCATGGCGAATATGGTGTCGAGACCAGCTGCGCGTGAGTAAACAAATCTTGCACCTGCCGCTTCGTAACTCCCCGGCGCGCTCACAGCGAAATCGCCATTTACGATATAGGAACCATTCGTCACTCGTAATGCTAAAAAACCAAAAACTATTTAGAACATTCCAAATAGACGCCTACATTTTCTTTTGTACCGCTTGTTCGACCAATTACTGGTTGCTACAAAGTGTTTCACGGTGTACGTCATGCAAATAATTAACCATCAATTGTGCAGGCGGCTATCGCCATTTATCTCATAATTTGCAGCGTAGGCGCCTCTATTGAAGAGATGTGTTTGGCAAGCCGGCCGCGTGTGCAATTAATCGATTCGACATCGATCTTTGCACTAGTACGCACTTCATCTCTCTATTAAGAACTCTCGTGACCTAGTATTTGTGTTCCGAATCAATAAAAAAAATCAAGACCTATTTGTTGGTCGCATTCTAATCAAAACGCTATATGAAAGGCCTTGAAGATTCTTAGGAGCATTACGCACATGAATAGTTAATTGGCTGTGGCCATATTCAACACACTTTACTACATAGTAGTTATATTAATAATTTCCCTAATTTTTATTGTGTGCCGTATTTATCATTCACGCGTATAAATTACAGTTATTAAGGTTAAGAAATCTCGTAAATACGCTGAGATCATTTAACATCTCGTTTTGCGCGAGGTATGTTATTATGCTTGCTTCTTTGAATGGGTCGATATCATTTACATCCAAATAGGTAGAGCTTGCCGGGAGATTACTGTTATAGATTAACAGTCTTAAGCAGTAATACGTGTATAGTTGCAATAATGTTGAACTGTGATCATTACACCTTAGTTATCGGTGTTGTCTACGCGTACGAAAATCATTATTAATTTCCAAACATTTCGGAAGAAAAGTGTTAATATTCAAGTACTACGGCACATCTATAAATTGTATAAAGAAAAGTAGCTATAACAGCTTAACAGATTCTGATGTTGATTCACCACATCTTTCAATATTATGTATAACATGATATTACAAGCCTAACACAAATTAATAGTAAATGTTATAATATTTGTTATTAGTTGCGTCACGCTTCAATTTTACTATGCAAAAACGTCCATAGATTCATTGGATCATTTTCAATATGTTTACCTAAAGTCGAAAAATAAGCTCAGAATGTAAATTGATACTGAAAAGCAATTTATTTTTTGGTGGATACAAATACCGTTGCATAAAACATGTCGCCTGTGATTAATGCTTTAACACGAGTTCACGAATAATATAGTAATCGATAATACCGTAGTGATTAATATATATGAAAATGTACCAGCTTTATATGTCAGAACTGAAACGACAGGTCCTAAAGGACGATCATTCCATCTAACCACTTATATACCGACCTATATAGTTCTCGCTGGAGACGATCTCGGAGACATTGAGGCGACAAGCGCCGCGTGGTACAGTCGTCACGTAGGAGTAGCCGAGAGGCAGGCGCAGACGGGAGAAGAGTCCAGATACGAGACGTCGGCCGCAGTGGACTTCGCGGGTCGCAGTCGAAGCGAGGACGCCTTCACGGCCTACCACCTGCAAAGAAATCAATCTTTAGTCCTATTGCTGTTATAATTGATGTCGAACAGATAACGAACGATTTTTAGTCACTTACACCCGTCAAATTCATATCTGCATAGATACATGTAAATCATTGAAAACCTTGCGAAATATTATTATAATAAAAGAATTAAGCTACTAGAGTTTAGACCAGCCAAAATTAAATAGTTATTGTTATTTTTTTCTTTTTTTGAACTACATGCATAATGATCTCACGGAGATATATTTTTGTTTCCGGATTACATTTGTTGGATTTGGTTAAATGAGTGTAAGTTTGTCATACAAGTACGAATGCACTGTAAGTACTTACATATTTACGACTTTAACGCAGATCTAGACTGAGTGTAATACCCTTTTACATAAAACAAGCAGCCCGCCCCGCCCTTGTTCGGGTTGAACAATTATCTATCTTAGTATTTTAACACAATCCATACCGATCTCCCGATAGTATAAAACAAAGTGAATACTCCGATGACTCTTATTTATTACATGATAAATAGCCTTTGTTCATTCGAAATAATGTACCTTTCAAATGGTAAAAAAAATTTTCATACAAGTGCCGTGGTTCCGAATATTACTTTCCGCATTTACAATCAAAAAATTCGCAGTATTAGTAGAGATTATAAGCGATTTAAAGTATTTTTTCCAAGTGTCTACATGTTTATGCGTATTTATAACATAATGTGATGCTTATCTTCAAAACACTAAATAATTTAAAATCAAGCCCTTTTAAATGCTACGCTTTATTCGATATGCGTATCCCAGATGGCGTTGAATCGCGGGGAACGTGAATTAACATGTCAGAGCATTTCACGGATGTCGTAAAACGCGAGGAAACGCGCTTAGACGTTTTCATAATTATAGCGACCGAGTAAAATGAGCGCTTAACAGATGTTCCTATCTATCTCGCGCGTACTTATGTTGGCAATGAAATTGCTGGGTGTTGTAAAAAAATAATGCTCCTACAGCAACAAACCGAATAGTAAAATCAAGAATCAAGAAATGCATAGTGTATTAAGTGAGACTAAATGCACGTAGTTATTTTAATTGCCATAAACTAACAGACGTTGTAAAGTAAAATTCGAATTTGAATGAATTATTTAAAGTATGAATATTTACTACATATAATAATCATACCTTTAATAACTAACTACTAAAAACTTAAACGATCTCATCTTACTGACATGAAATAATAAGTACCTGTAATTAATTTTTAGCTTAAAGCTACTTGCACTTTTGGAAAAAATACCCCAAGAACATCTGCGATGTGACGTGTGATATGACTACTTAAGTGTTCTTCACATTATTATTATTGTTTTAATTTATTTCGAATGTAGTTTCATATGCTTTAAATATTTGATTTTACATATTTGAAAAATTATTTCCCATTTGAAAGGGACATTATTCCGAATGGGTATAACATATATATACTCGTATCATGCATAAAAACATATAAATTAGCTAGAGTCATGAGGATATTCACTTTGTTTATTATACCAATATATATACTAAACTAATATATACTAAAATAGATAATTGTTTTGATGACTGACAATGGGCGAATATTAAATAAAAAAGGTCGATAACATTACTAAACATTCAGTCATACACACAGTTTAAGCTGATACAAGGTTTAAAAAATACCAATTAGCTTGCATGCTAGCTTGCATATCTTAAACACAATTTCGTGTTTCGTTCCCCTTCATAACGCAGACTTAAAGAATATTTTGACAATATAATAACGTCGTGTCACCTAACGCGTGAGCTATTCTAGGTTATGAATTTCTCGACACATTTCTTAAATAAATTATTAGTAGACAGTTCGACTATATTTAGAATAGCACTAATAAAACCCAAATACATAATTGTATACTCCGTCGGTTCTTTAGTCAATTGATTCGATCAAGAATTTATAGCATCCATCTTGAGGTTCCATTTCATTTTATATCATCAAAAGTCGGGTTTCACCGAGAAATTAGTTCAAAGTTAATAAGTAGGTGTCCAATTTCATCGTTATTATCGAACAGTTGCTTGATTCCGTTTCACTTTTAGTTTTTCCTACGATGAATTAATTTACTGATCTCGATATGGCTATATCTAATCCTTTATATCGGAGGGTTGGACCTCCTGTGCCGTGGGATTTATTTATTATTGTAAAATGATTTACTTCATGTTCGAATCCATTTATTTTATGTTGACGTTTAGACGTATTAATGGAAGAACATTAAAAGGTGATCTCTGCGCATTGTTGGTTTTGATTAACTTCATGAAGTGTTCAAATAGACCGTCCAAATGTATGCTAAATACCTGAAAAGAACGGTATTTACGTTAATTGCATGATGTCTGAGATTACATATTCAACTGTAATATTAAGAAATTAGAAAATATACATATATCCGAATAAAAAGACGATAAGTAGTGAAAAAATAATTTCTTTACTACACGACCTAGAATCGTTTTTAATTTCAATTTTCACATTAGTTTAGAAGTCCTTTGATTTGATTTGATCATTGCTTATTCGTCACGGGTTCCTTGTTCAGTGAATGGTAAATATGTTATTAGTTTAGTAAATTTTACAGTTCATGTATTATGAAGGATATTACCGGCATGTAGTAGGTGTAACGAGCAAGGATCTAAAACTATTTAACCTGAACGTGCGCCTTCTTGGGGTTAAGCTTGTAGTAATTTTGAATTAAATACAGTCGTTGGAAATAGTTACATTGCAGTAGATGTTACAGTAACAAGCTTGGAAGTCCAATATTAATATATCGACATCGTTATAGCTAGAAAGTTCATCATGGAATTACAGATTTGCATATTCTGATGCGATAGAATCCATGTACGAAGTTTATACTGTCGTAGTAATGACATACACAAAGACCAACAAAATATTTTCATCATTATTGTTTGTTGCTTTGATTCAGTCAGACAAACTGCAGTTTCTATTTTGAAAGATTCCAATATTGCACCATTAACTTTTGTGGATTATAGGCATATTTGAATTTAATTAATAAATTATGTATGAATTACAAAAAAAACATCATTTGAAAACTTGCATACATCAAAGATCTCTACAAAATTAATAAAATGTACAAATTCTGCCAATCTAAATTTGGCATGGACCATTCTGAGTTTCCGAGGAGACCAGAAAACTGCGTTGTGGACTGAGAACATGAGTAGTCTTTGAATCACACAACTAGCCTACAAAGCGGCTGTAATCATTTTTGATATTGGAAAGCACGTTGCCTAAACCACGCTGTTAGAGTGCAATTAATAATTGCGGTTCTTTTTATATTTATCGTATCATGGTTATGATCACATGATAATGGTGCAAAATTTATTTCGTCTACAAATATGACAATCTGGGTATTAGGTGTCATTAGTTAATCGACTTAGATACAAGTTTGTCTCACTTAGGAATTCGTCCGAGAAATTTACGTTATCATTTTAAAGCAAACAGCTTTAATGAATTTTACTTTCTACAAACCACTTGTACAATCAACGTCTAAAGTAACTAATAAAATGTATATTTTATATCTTAGACAGGTATATGTAGGTGTGTATGTAAAGTCAAATTTAAGTACTGACAATTTAATCCATTGAAATCCCTAAGTTTATTTATAACTTGTAGGCCAACCCGCGCCGCCGTCACGCTTAGCTTCGGAAAACATGATTTTTACGTTTACAATTATTTGTTCTTAATTGCTACACGCCTGACAGACCGGTCAAGGTCACATTGTAACCATGAATGCCATAAGGCATGCTTGACAATCCGTCGCCATTCCTCTCGAGTCGCTGCTTTCGTTGTGCATTCGTGGAAAGGATTGTCCACAGCAATCTTGATCTGGTCTGTCCAACGTTACAATTAAAACTGTAATGGGCTTGATAAATCAAAATAAATAATAGTATTTATTTATTATTATTAATTATCCGGAGATGCATTGAGATGTGTATAATAAACGCTTAAGTAATTATAATAATACAGCTATACACAAAACTAGTTAATTTTTACACTGTAGATATTATTACTATGCTTGTAATAGGATTATTCGGTAAAATCAAGGCAATACGTATCACGAACACATCAAGTGTATTTAGAACTAATTGGAAACACTAGTGCCCTGCAGTTACATAAATATGTATTGTTATTAACGAGGACCCAGAAGTAGCTCCATTTATGCTGAATGACCCAAACACTCATGAAACCAATACACATGATTAGCCGAAGCATGCTACGAGTACACGAGAACATGGCAGAATTACCAGCTGTGTTTGTGTATGCGATGTCGACTGTACACCAACTTGAAGTGAGTTTCTTCCGATATTTACCAGAATGTTCCGCTCCAGCGTCTTATACATTCAAGTTCGATAAGTCTCAGTACCCAAGCTCTTAATGATAAAAATCCCCGGAATAGAAATCAATGACATGGAACCTCTTGCTTCTATTTAAATACGTTAAATATTCACGAGTATTGGTTGTTAAGTGTTTCAGCAAAAGATACATTATTTATTTAGTTACACGTTCGTAAAATTTTCCTCGATACCATTGAGTAAATTGTAAGAAATATATTTACAATTATATATCTATGAATCTTCTTATATAAACTCATAAATCTTCTTATATATATATCTATGAATCTTGGGATTCTTCTTATTTACGTTTTAGTTTATTTAATTAATATAATATTGAACCATTTACAAAAGGCGTGTACATTTTTGTAGAAAAAACATATGTAAGTAGGTAAATTATTATTATTTTTAATTTAATTAATTTTTTTGATGACAAGCTAATATTGTCTCCGCGTATCCGAAATCGGGGATTGTGTATGAAGATTTTGTTAACAAATCTAATTTAGTGTAGAGTGACAAATAGTCCAAGTGTTATTAACAAGAGACTTTTTATTAATATTTCAGTTTAAAGTTGATGTCAGAGTTTGCGAGGCAACTAGTCAAGCAGACAAGATACCGTCGATATAAAGTTAACTGTTACCGACCTCTCGACCTCTAAAAGGCGGCGCCTGTTTTCATCGTTTCATTTTTAATAGACCACGAGCAGGGGAGATTATGATAGAGGTAGGAAAGGATACAATACAATACAAATACTCTTTTTTGCACTTAAATTTTATTCAGTATACAAACAAAAGGAGGTTACTAAGCAATCGGCGATCTTGCTGCTAAAAGGCATTTCATCTACATTACAATCACAGAGAGAGCGCAATCGAATCCCGCACGTAAAACATTTTGAACTTGTGAAAGAGATGTCAAATATCTGATACGGAAGCCATTGGGATTTTGAGATGTTAATTACATTATTCTCGGTTCTGATTAATACCAGCCGGTTATAGCCTCGACTAATTGACAAATTACACGATGCCAGCATATCCGATACTGTGTACGGAGTTCAATAAAGTAATAAAGCTGGAATTTTTCGGTTAATCACTTTATATACGTTTTCATATTGTTATTGATAGTTGTATGAAAACTTTATATATGTAATTGTTGATGTGTCGGTTAGTGATGGGGTAATTTTTAAACGACTTGACCGATATAACTCATATTCACACAATATATTTGTTTTGTCGAGATGTTCATAGCTGAACTAAGTTTCAATAGGTGGCGTTGTAGTCAAGTTATTAAATGTTTCAAAACGACGTCTCCTTTAATAAAAAACTTTTAACTAGAATACCTACATATTAAAAAATGCATTTTTTTATAAAATATATCGATTAATTTTTATAACAGATACCAGTGTTTTGTATGGTGATAAATTTATTTTCTGTGCTTCTGCTTACCCAAATATCATTCAAAAATTACTGAGCCAATTTAATGCGGTTTTGATAGTTTAAAAAACCTATTATTTTAATATATTATTTTATACATATAAATAACCGACAAACGAGCACACGAGCCACCTGATGGTAAGTGGTCACCGTCGCAAATGGACACCGGTAAGACTTAAGGTATCACTGATGTGTTGTCAGCCAAGAAATAAGAAGATATGAAGAAATATATATATAGCACGTACAGTTATTGGATTATTAAATTTGGGAATAAATTGTAAACAATTGTAAACAGGTTTAGGCAGGCCGAAGAATGCGAAAGTATACCCGTGTCCCTGACCATTGGTGTTGAGTTTTAATTGGTGTAAGTCCGGCATAATATTTACCTATTCACTTGATTATTATTATAATTCTTAACTTTGAAATTGAAACTCGTCCTCGTGGGACGGTATTTAGAAACCAAGAATGGACCTAGGTCAAGAGACTAGGTAATACTATATTATTTTTAAAATGTGTGATGCGTGATGTGCATGTGAAGTGTTATGTGTATCTCATAATATATGTGCATATATATGTTGTTATTGTCAAATTAACGGTTTGTATTGAATTGATTCATGGAATGATTTTTGTAGTGTTCTTGTATATTTAGGGAGCCGAAGATTTTGTAGTGTTTTTGTGATTATACCAGATGTATAATAGAGATGATTCTTACTTATTCGTAATAGGTACTGAAGGTACTGAAACATCGATACGTTAAGTAGGTTTTTTATTTATATTATAAGAGTTAAGTTTGGTGTATTGTTTAAGCTAAAGTCTTTAAGTTTGGCTGTCATAATATCTCGTTTGTAGTACAGTTTTGTGCCATTATTTTCTAATACATTTTTTGGTTTATACTTATTATATGGTGTGTACGTTTGTAAGAGTTTAAATTTTAATGCAAGCTTTTGGTGAATGTCTTTAGCTACATTGTCATGTCTGTGAGTATATTCTTTATTAGCTGCTGCACTGCAAACTCCAATGATGTGTTCTATAGACTCTGTTATTTTTATTGGTACAATCGACGTTTTTCTGTTCAATTTCTTTCTGAGGATGATATTTGCCGTAATGGGACATTTTTATCTTGGATTTGGTCAGCTAATAGAAAAACGTTCCACCGACAAGGTTTCCTATTGTGAGTCAGTTATTAGAGCTGTCAGTTATCAGCTACTTTATCAGTGGATATTCTAAATGTTGTGAGTGTTTACCGTGTGAAGTATCTTTTTTTACTTTTCTATTTTTTCTTCTGACTATATTTTAAGTTGGGATTGTATTGTGCACTATTCAATAAGTAGCATTTTTGACGTAGAAAGATGTATTACTGCTTTATGTACAGGACTATTACAAGTTTAGTTTAAAAATATGAACGTAAATTATGTGCTTGAGTGTAATGTAAATTTTAATATAAATGACTAGGCAGCCAGCATTTGTTTCTTAACAGTGTATATTTCCACTGCTGAATGACTATAGTAACCATTATGCTTCTTACAAGTAATTCTCGTTAATGTATTGAAAACGTTTATTTGTGTATTTAACTATTTCATTACATATGTGTTTACAGCTTGAGTTAAGTTTCTTGCGGATAGATTTGTTTTCAGTATAGTGGTTGATCTTGGGTTTTATTTTGATTTAAATATATTTATAACCTTAAAATATAACAGTAAGAAACAGATAACTTCAATCATGTTCGTGTTTCAGTATAGACTCTTTGAGTTTGCTTCGCTTAAATCTCTTAAAGTCAAAAGGCTTTCATTTATCTCAGTCTTATAGACTATAAAACGTCTGAGACCGGACTTAAGTGAGACTTTAGTTGTCTTTGAGGTTGATGACATAGCATGGTCCGCACACTTGTTTGCCACTTGCATAGCAGTACACAAATATTAAATCTCTGAGCTTCAGAGTAGTCCAAAATTTATTCAAATGTATATGAAGTCTAATCATGTAGTACAGTGGCAGTATAGGACAGTGTAATCCTATATAACATCAAACCATCTTTGTTCCAAGAAAAGATCAGCACAGGAACAGTTATAAGCCATAATGAAGATACATTAATTTTAAAAACCATGATCCTAGATTACATAATAAATTATTTGTTACAAGTGTTATATTTTCAACGATCCATTAACTACAAACTTAATGCGTGTAAAAGGATGTTAAAAATATCAATCAACATAGGCTTACTAGGACTGTCAAGTCTTTATAAAAATTCGCTCAATTTACACTTTTACGATCCTTTTGATCTCGACGTTATTGCAAAACAGTGAGGTTTACAACCGCATATATTTTGTTTTAAAAAGCCTGTCTGAACAGGAATAATTTTAAAAACTTTAACAAAGCAAAACTCTTTCGGCGCTCCAAATCAACGCATATGGCCGCTGGGCTTACATCATTTCGTAATTTTAATGCGACACTAATGCGAGTAGAACATTAGTGGAGTAATGTCAGTTTTATGAGCCTTCTATAAGATAACGACATCTAAATCTTGTATTGGCGTTGAAAAAAAACCTCTTATTGCTCATTCACACGTACCGAGGTATAAAAAGCCAGAGTCCATCTCAATTTTAGTATGTTTTGAAGTCCAAGTCTGTCTGAGTCCCTTGAAGCCCAGCCGACCTTATGTGCATGTTGTGCACTCAGCTTATTAATGAATACGATAATTCTGTTAGATATCCTCCATCGAATATCGCACTTATAAAACCTATCATACTTTGTCGCCTATGTTACTCTGCATTGCTTTTATCTATGTAAAGATTTTCCCCTCTTGACTGAAAGCCACATACACTTTCGAAATCAGTTATTGAATATTTTTTTCGTTAAGATTGCAAAGTTGGAGACTTAAATACCTATCAACTTTATTTGTATCATCATTCCTGATCAGCGATACCCTACTTACCATTAAACACGACAACGTTAATAGTTATTAACATAGAGAGCCACAACTACGCAACATTGCAGCGACAAAACATTATGTTAGTGCTGAGCTGTGCCTGGAAGTGGCGTGTGTCGTCCACACAACTGACGGAGTTGCAACATGTGGTTTATGTGTTTAGAGTACATTGTCATATTAATTTGCGTCTATTCACATACCTACAGTAGTACGTGATAACGGTTTGAATGAATGAGCTGTTAATCACTGAATGTGAAGTGAATTTTCATATTAGTCAGTATCGCGCAAATCGTTCTTGGAATTTCCTTTTGTGGGTTTTTATTACTTCATGAACTGTGATACGGGGTAGTGTGAATCATAATCATTTGTATTATCATGGAGGTTAATTCAGAAATGACTTTAGGCACGACAATATTTTATTCGATCCTTTATTTATAATATTACAATGTCAAAATAAATTTACTTTCAACAATCAAATCAGCGAATAATATAAAATAGTAAAAATGTAACTTGATGTTGCTGTAAATTGACGAACCTTACCAGGAGGGCATTTGTCAAGGATTTTCCCTGGACTAGTTCTTGGATCATTGAGAAAGGAAGGCATCGTTGAGTTTGTAAGAGATTCCGAAGCCTAAGTTTTAGTGAACTGAAATTTCAGATAGCCTGGTCCATATTTTAAAGATTTCGGGTATGTTCTGCAAAGTTTCCTATTGATAACAATAAAAATTGGTTTCAATGGATAAAACTCAAACTCAAAAATGATTAAAATTTTAGCCTTGCCTTATTACATGCATTGACTGAATAAATAATTTATTGCGTTAATACAACCTATGTAGACTCTGTTAGACATGGATACTTCCCGGAGTGATAGAAATCAAGGCACCCGGTATCCTCACCACATGCAGGTCGGCGGATTTCACACAGCTTTACAATATTAAGGAGGACTGTCAGATTTCTAA
The DNA here is from genome assembly GCA_003671415.1 of Megathymus violae. Classification (NCBI taxonomy): domain Eukaryota; kingdom Metazoa; phylum Arthropoda; class Insecta; order Lepidoptera; family Hesperiidae; genus Megathymus; species Megathymus violae. Next base: position 6,297,741 of record PDGT01000017.1, on the reverse strand, counting down.
AAAATTCTGTCTTTCACCAAATCAGGTGACAATTAAATTATAATACCAAAAATAAGAGTTGCGTGCATAATTCGAACCCAGACACCTCGATTGGTTTATTTGAGGTAATATTTCAAATCACAAAGCCATCTGTTTAAAACATGTTTATAATATTACGTTAAATGTGAAAATGGTTTTGTTTTATGGAGCCAAAATATTATCCAAATAAACAGTTACATTATTAACAAGCTTCAAACAGTTGATTGGCATATGAAATTTATATCGATTACATTACGTTACGGAAGGTCACAATTAAGCCGGCAGCAGCAAACGAGTTCTTAATAAAGAATGCGTTCTCGACAACAAGAGCGTAAGCCTTACAACCACAGGGAACAACGCGAACGATCAGCGAGCAATCATTCACAAGAAGGAAACTTAGAAATTTATGTGTCGATATTTCAATATGTTTCCATATAAACAATCCTTATTCTCAAATATAAAAACAAAGGTATGTCACTTACTTGACAGCAATAGTTAAAACTAAGAAATTTAAGTATATTTACTTTAGTGTACATTATGAGTTCTAAATGTACAATAAGTGTTGGTCATACTTTACTGATACGAGTATTAACGACGTCGAACGGCTGAATCATCGCGTTTAAAAACTCACGTTTTTTTTAAATCAAGAGCCTTTATAAATCAATATCGTAGACTACGAAACTTTAAATTATTTACTAATAATTATTTTTTTTTGTTTATACATTCTAAACTCTTTGCGATTTGTATTGATTGTGATATGTCTCTTCCTTAAAATAATTTGCTTTTTTAATTTTAATAAACCTATTCGAATAACTCTTTTCGTATGTATAAACGTTGGAAGAGATCGCTTTTCTGATGTTGCCTTTTGTACACGTCTTGTACTTTGTCCTTTACTTGTATTATTATTTAGGGTATAAAAATAGATTAATTGTGTTGTAAAATCCAGTCTCGTTAATGAATTTATCGCTCATTCGTTACTAGTGTGACAAGCTACTTGTACGCCCCCGTAAAACCCACTCATTATTGTTTAGTTTGATCGAATTTAAACTGGTAGTTAAACGTTTGAGATATTACCCGTGTCACAACCTTTTATAGGCTTTGATATGACCGCCCTAAGGATATAAGAAATTCTTCAACTTGGAATTTATTTTTTTAGTTCAAATAACTGACTATACAACGTTCAACAAACTCTTCAATCCAAGGTTGAAAGCTTTATATCACTCAGTTATCAAATAATCAACACAAAAAGAAATAAAACGACGCAAAAATACAAATAAGTAAACAATAAATTAATGATCACAAATACACGGTTATTCTACGGTGATTATAATGTTTTTTTGATGTTAATGTTGATGTTAATAATGATAATGATGAAGATGAAGGCGGCGAGAATGACGACATAGATGACATCAAAGATGAAGACGAATGTTGATAAAATGTGACGAATACCATTACTGATATTCAGCATTTGGCGTTGATTTAAGCAATATTTGTAATAATTAATAACGCGCTATTCACGTTTTAGATAACACACTCTATTTTATACATACTCTTATATTTTTAAAATTTTAATTGAGAGTGATGACATAAATAAGTGTAATTTTGTCAAAACCATAATTTAAGAAGAATGTTTCTTTATAATTCTCATTGGTACTAACTGATTCCATTTCATTGTTCAGAATTCAAAAACTTACATAGGCCGCGAACTAAAAATCTACGTCCACAAAAGTTAAACGTTTAAGTAAATACGGTCATAAACAAGTCGTACGGTCATCAACCGACCATAAAATACTAATTTAAAAATCGTAAATTATACTAATTATTTACTTAAAAGGTTCCGTTTCCTAACACAGTTATATATGTCTCAGTTTCAATTATAGCGCCTACATAATATATATCTATACCATCTAACTTTATTACACTTAATTGTTTGTCTTTTATGGTATAAAGCTCACGAGCGAGGTCGAAACGTTTGGAATACGAAGTTTGACGTACACGCACAAAAGGAGGACAAAGGTGCCGTAGTGGATCAATAGAAAGTACTTAAGTAATTGAAGTTAAAAGGAAAAAAAAATTTCACAGATAATTACGAACAAAGGAGATAATTGGGGTAAATTAAATAATCGCACTGAACAAGGACAAAGTTTTCATCAAGAATACTAGAAAAAATAGTTTAAAATATTGTTAAGTGAGGTTAAGTGAAACTAAGGCATGAAATGAGGACAAAATTCCCGCAAGGAATGATGGAAAAGTAGATAATTAAGGTTAAATAAAACAAATGAAAAATGTCCCTTCACAATACAACAAAGCCCCTAATTAAAGATAAATTACGCTGAGGTTTCATTTATTAGTGTAACTAGACCAGTCGTTGACTTTTCATTATCATACGCGATGAGGTTCGCTCGACAGGAATTATAAATTTATTAACGCGTTTGAATCTCGGCTCTGATACGCTCCCTCTTTGATACAGGTTGTACGACGGAACAGCTTGGAATATTCATCGTTCATCAAATGTTCCGGAGTGAATCAACTTAGGTTGCTGGTTAGCATCGCTGCGACGTACACAGCTGTGACATGGCTGGAAAATATCAGGCTTGAAATACGGTTATCATTACGAACGTAACATTAGTGTCGATACCAAACGATTAGGCACTAGGAAGTCCAGACTGCCTGCAAAGAGACAATGGAATTCCAATCGGTGACTCGAGTCTGAAATTTATGAAGCCGAATATTCAGGTCGACTGAACAACTGAATCAGATAAGTAGGATTGCAAATTAGCCATTCAGTCGAAGTCGGCAACTAAGACAAAGGTGGCTGGGGACTGCGACGTATCGACTATGCAAACACCCATGTGCACCACACGTCCAACTGGGTCGTCGTGTTTATCATGTAATACAATTACTCATTGAAAATGTGCAAATATGTATAAGTGTTACATCCTTGCGTGTAATAAATATAATAGACCAAAGACTGAATTACGTAATATTTTTATATTTAGTATCGTTCCGAAAGGTGTGAACATCAGCCGATTTTCATGAAAATTCTTCTAGTTCGTAGAAATATCTACATTGGTCATTTAAAACCAGGTTCAATATTCCCATTTTTTTCCCATAATTATAAAATACACACATCGTGTCAATGTAATTGACTATTAAGAATTATAACACACTGCATGCGTTTTTCAGAAACGAGAGTGTTGAGTAGACCTGGTCCATAATCAATTATGTTGATTCACTGAAGACTGATTGATTATCCAGCTTCCAATATCTCTGTATGACTATTTTCTGAATATCATATGCAACGATCAATTAAAAGTAATCGTTTAACGTACCTTTAGAAGCTCAGAAGCATTAACGACACCTGACTTTTGATTTTTAACACGATTAGTGTTTCCGCGGCTTCCTTTCCTTTTAAGTGTTCCCGAAGTTGTTGATCTTTATCGATTGGTAGTTAACACGTATCGTTGAAGTATTACACATTTAATAATTAAACAGTTTTGAAGCAGGTGACTCTAAAAACGTGTAAATGTTTGCTACCAATGCCAGTTAAATAAAAAATCGTGAGTATTCAATTGAAAGTTTGCACGGCGGGTACGTGATATCCGTTCGCGTTGTCAAACAGATCGCACGTCATGGTGGCGCCAAGACGCTTTGTATAACACTAACTCAATATAATTCGAAACAAGTGACACGCTCGTAAAACAATACCGACTAGTGTTTTATAACAGCTAAGACAGTTGATGAAGATAATGTTGATTTCCGGGTGTTAAATGTAAACCAACGATTTCAATGTCAAACTTTACGGCCAGTAAATGAAGCGACGCATGTAAATTTATTTTGGTCCCAGATCTGGAATTCCAAGCTCTGACAGTATGTAATAAAAATATGGTACTTTTCGGTGCGAACCGTGCTGTTAAATCAGTGTAGCATACGTCTTGGATATAAGACAATTTCTTTGTTTATATGTCAATTTGTTGGCTATGGACATAGACCAAAGATCGATTAAAATTTTTTGTTGAATTATTTAAGGTTCATTGACATATGTTGAAAAAACGTAAACCTTATTTGACTCCTACGGGTCCAACGGTTTAGCCTACGCTCCAAGCACGGAAGCACTTAAGAAATTTTGTCACTGTCCGTCACCCATCACACTAACGACCGTGCCCGCAGTTGCTTAACTCGGTCAATCACTAAGACTGACACAAATCATAGGACTATGAGCAGTTGTCGATACGATATGCACTTCTAAAAGTTATGCCACTCCAAAATTAAGTTATAAAATTTAAATTTCTAAGTTTATCCGGTATATTAATTCATGTAAAATCGTTTCAAGAGTGTTATACGTTACAGTGATCTCTTTATCACCGAGGATATTTCCTCGTACATATTATTACACGCAACTACAAACGCAAAGCGACCCAAATAGTCAAAGCGGAGACAAGTGTCGGTTCACAAAATATTTCCTAATCAACACTGGGTGAAAACAATCGCCTGAAATTGAGCGTCTAGACATTGCTACAGTTCGTACTGATTTACACCTAAACAAAGATCGTTGCTACTTGACTCTACGTCAAAGCGACACGGATCGGGGTTAATAATTACTTGAAAGTAATATTGTTGATTTTTTTTAAGGCCAATGTTTAGTTTCTACTAACAAGATGCGTTGAATGATACTCACTGTTTCTGCTAATGTTGCCAGGGCCCAAAATGAAAAGTTTTGAAAACTATTGTGTCGGTAAAAAAAATTCAGACATGTTAGACGCAGTATGACGCAGTATTCTTTTCAGATAACTATGTAATTAAAATGAATTACGTGCTATTATTTCCAAAAGCTGTGTTTTGTTTTGTAATTGGAATTCATCGACCTCTATGCAATTAAATAGTTTACAAACGTTCATAAAAATAAATGTGCCGAGTCAAACTATTATAATACATATTAGAATTCCTCGTTTTACACATGACATTGACGAAATTGAGAATACACAAATAACAAAGATTCAAAAAAAATATTTTAATTGGTCACATTTCTGGGGACCCGTCTCTCTCTAGGTAAGCTTAACTACTGATGTAGATGTAGCAGTGTATAGGTACTACTTTTAACTACTAGTACTACGGAGTACTTCTCTTCGACGTTTGGTGTTAATATATACTAATAAATAAAATTGAAGTGTCTGTTTGTAATATTAAAATAACCGCTTTTTGCTACATGCATATGAACATATATACGGTACATATACCAAAATAACATTTTTTACAAATTTTGTCTGTCTGTTTGTTCCGTCTAATCTCTGAAACGGCTGGATCGATTTTGGCAGGACGTTCACTGGCAGATAACTGATGTAATAAGGAATAATTTAGGCTACTTTTATTTCTACTAAACAACTTTTTTGTTAAATTTCACTCGGACGAAGTCGCGGGCACAACAAGTTTATAATAAAATTCCATTACAATCACGTCAAAAGTATTCTTATGCGAAAAAGTTATTACAAACTTGATGATTACTTTCAGGCTAAGACTGCTTGGACATGAGTTTAATATGTAGCCATAAGTGCGTTCTGTAACTGTGAGTAGGAAAAAAAATCTCGGGAGTGTCTTGCCACTTCTTCTGCCGGGACCACTCACGGTAGGAATTTGTTGAAGCGATGGCTTAGTTTGACGTTCGAAAAGTGTTTGTAAAAACCATTTTCGAATAAATATTGTTTCATTTATTTATTGCTGGTCTGAGTCCGAATTTCAATACCGATAGCCCTGACCTATTATTGGGCGGCCGGTGTAATTTTCGTAACGAATCTTTTTCATTGACTTGTGTCCTTTCCCATGCATCTCATCTAAGATATTGACGTTTCTTTAATATAGTCTACAATTGAGCAGACTGGTCATCCAATGGCCGCTGCCGTCCATTGTCATCCGTAATACCAAGGACATCACCGATGCGTTTCCGGTAAAAAAGAAGACGCCTATAATCTGGTCTTTCACAGTGAATTTGAAGCTTGTGCAACATTTCATCACTTATTCAGGGAAGGTATTATAACTAGTAGCTAACCGGGCAGGTAAAAACGCTACCGATGGGTAAGAATTATCAATGTATAGGTAGATTGATTAAACTGTGTGGTATAGAGCCGAGCGACCAAAATCATTTGTGACCGAGTCATTATCTCATCAGCCTTTTCAAGCTGTTTGGTTATTGATCATATCAGTTGGTTATCAACGATGGATTGACCTTCTCATGCCTCTTCAAGTACCTTCATTTAATTAATTTAGTAATAAATATAACCGCAAACATCGATGGTAAAAAAATGTAGTTTCTCTCAAACACTGTTAATTCCTTAGTCATATGCAGACACGTGACAGCACAAACAGAAATATATAACGGACGTAAATAAATGTTAAAAAGTATATAAAAAATAAATAAACATTTCCAAATACTTACTGCCGCGACAATTATGAGTATCAACACAGGAATATTCGCCATTCTCACGATTCTTGTTTCAGGTCACAATTAGCCACTTCTTTCACAAAACAAATGTAAATTTGTCAGTAAAGAGTTGTTCGTTGATATTCAGACTATTTGTTATTAATGTAGGTTTTCGGTGGAAACATAAATCACAATTTAATCAAGGTTAATACACAAATAATTTCATTACAATTATGAATAATGAGATCGTAATGAATTTACTACATTTCTTTTCGGGGATGCAGTTGTCATTATATTTTTAATTAAGACGCAATATTTTGTTTTGTTTTATTCACTTATGACTGATATTTTTTAATTTGTGGATTTCGCCAGTTTGACGCAAGTAACGCTAAATCAATTTATTAAGTAATAATTAAATTAACAAACAAGTGCAACAATGTGGTAATATTCATCAGCTGTCTTAATTTGTGTTAATTTATGTCTTCTACTAAGAAAGTTAACTATTCAACCCGATCGAAGTCGGATCGGGCCGTTACAACCTATCACTACTACTACTAGGTACTATCTATCATATAAAAAAATAAAAAAAATTGTGCACATCCGGAAAAAAATTCAAGTCACTAATTATTGTAATTTTTATCGAGAAATTAATCAATTTATTAATTATAAAACATGAAGTATTGATGTGTTACATAAAATTAATTGTTTCTAATTAAACATTTTTATATTTATATATATACTTAATAAACAAAATATGTATGAAAACTTTCTACAAAGGAACTACTTATTGTTATTCAGAAATTTCATCCAGTTTACCCAAAAAATGATACAGTGAAGCGAACTTAGTACCTACGCGAATACTTAAATAATATGTATCAAACACAAAGATGATATATTACCATAATTTTAAATACTTATCTACTTTACATATCGCACCCTTAGAATGAAAGGGACTTAACTCAACAAATGCAATTTATGGGAAATGATGAAGAAAGTTTTCTTGAGTAAATTTAAAGAGACTGATGTATGAGGTTTTCCCTTTTTCCCTTTCTCACTCATAATTCGGGCTCTTTTTCATCATGGGGTTTTAGAGTAGGCTTTTTTAAGTAAATTTATAGTAAAATCTGGAATTTCAGGAATTTTGAGTTCAGTCACTTTCATTCTAAAGGTGCGATATATTCTAATGAGATAGAGTATTGTTATGAAGCATTAGCTAATTAGAAATCTGTTATTCGTTTTTAAATACAGTGAATGTTTCAGAACCTCTTACAGTAGAAGGTAGGCAGTATTACTCGTACATCCTAACCGTCTGAACTGAAAACTTTATTACTTTATATTTTTTCTTGCGTTATTTTCCCTAATTTATTGGTAACACTAAAACATTGTACACTGAGCGATAATGAATCCAATAAAAATCAAATGATCAGTCGACCCCATAGCTCAGTTGGTAATGACCCTGCTTGCCGAGCGAGGGCTCCGGGTTCGATTCCCGCCCAGGGCAAACATTTATGTGACAGATAAATGTTTGTTCTCGGGTCATGGGTATTTTGTGATGTTATATTTGTGTATGTCCATTCCACTCGCAACACAGGTATTCTACAACGGGGGTGAGTGATGAATTCTACAGTGAGTGTGTTAACGTAAAAAAAAACATATTTTTTTATTATAATATAATGCAAAACAATATTATCACATCACACATGAATAGGATGTGAAACATTATTTAATTTTCTGCTTCAGTTATGTTAAATACATAAAAATTTTGTGCTTTTCGTTAACGTTTTAAAAATCACTAAACCCGAATTCCTTTCGGCAATAAAACAAATTCTCGTATAATTTCTTCCGATCTCTCGTGTAGACAAACTATGCCTTAATAACACATTGAGCTAAAGTACACAAGTGAGGCAAGATAACGGTTATGACTGAGATACCGACGTCATGTTCTACGCACATTTTTCAAGAATTAAACATTATTTTTTTAAATAAAACATGCGTCATGTTCAAGCTTCATACTATCGGTGAGTATTCCGTACACGTTTTGATGTATTGCAGAAAAAGCCTTTGTATGTTTCAAGTGAGGAATAGTGTGTTATATTTCGGTAGTGTAAAGTGCAGGATATATATACATTTTTATGAAGTCAACGTTTACAAATGAGACTTTCCATCTCAGTCCACACAGAAAGCAAAGGAAAATGTATAGTAATGTACAATTTATTTCCAAGATTATTAAAGTTTAGTAGAATAAGGATAACAATATATTGCTGGGGCCACGTTATGTTCAATTTATGTTATAGTAGACTATATGTATAATATACTTATTTGCTAAATATTGATCAATGTACATAACACAATGTTTTTCACAACTAATAAAGTCTTTCGTTTTTTATTCCCACTTTTTGATTCTTCATGGATGGATTTAGTAAAGTGAATCACGAAAATGTCAAAAATAAAAGTGTGTGTAAAGTTTTTATATCTGTTAAACATTATGTGTGTAATACAAAATCGATCGATTATCGATTAAAAATGTCAACAGTTAATAAAATTTTAATTAAAATTACGCCTAATTTAATCCATAATATTAATATTATTAATAAATTAAATTACTATAACAACAACTTCAAAATAATAAGGTTCAATCTTTAATCTTTAATCTTTCTCTTTAATCCCTAAATTTTTTCAGCGAATACAGTCAACGCGAGTACTATGTTTAGTCCTGCAATGTTCCATTCATGCCCCGCTCATCAATCAAAAGCAGTGGCCAAACATTCAATTTCATTGTAACCATATCGACACACATTATACTTTTAAAGTCGTAAATAATTTACAGCGCGGAAAATCTTCATGTCAGTGTATAAACCTTCCAAGGGCGTGTTGTAGTTAAATGAAACGATTTTAACAACACATATAAATAACTTTTGTAACGTCTGAAAATATATGCAAACGCAATGGTTTTATTTTTATTACGCTATTGAGAATTTTGCTTCATGTAGTATGAATTTACTCGTGGCAGTCTTCAAAAAGGTAGTAAAAACTACATATATTACGTTAGAAAGAAAATCTCACCGGCAATTTTTAACGATTGCTTGACTTTTGAAAAACATACCAATTTCAGATCATATTCGCACAATATATCTCTGATATTATAAATTGATATTTAATTGCCAATCCGTAACAAAAAAACCCATCATTGACACGAGGAAAGCGAGAAACCCAAATATTACAGGCTCTGTGACACTGAAACCACAAAAATATTTCACAGTTAATTCTAAATGACGAGTGGTAACCTGCTAGGCAGGTCAAATCTCTACCACATAGCACGAATATCGGTTAATAGCAGGTTCGAAATTGGGTCTACGTAGCGGTAGACCACATTTAAATCTTTAGACTATCACTGTTACTTTGCTCGAGCCCCAAAACATTCACAACCGAGCCGCAGATCTGTTGAAGTTATTCCATCGTTTACAATTATGTCAATTAATTCATTTCATGTTTTCCACATTCTTTAGAAATATATTTCTCTAGTTCCATGAATTAGAAACAGTTATTTATTTATTATTGTAGTCGGATCAAAAAAATCTATCCCAGATAAAGTAAGTTACAGATCTGCTGTAACATATAAACGTATTTTCTGGTTTTCGTGTATATATGTACGTATAAAGAGACCGACACAGAAAAATATGTTTCGGCCTCTATATCGACTATGAAGCCTACTTCTAATTAAAATTAAAATTAAATATTGAACGTGCTGATTTGGCCCCGTTACAATTTTATTATTTGTACAGATTCTGACTGCTGATAAGAGTGGTCGCCCCGAAGGTTAATATATGTACACTAAATATTAATGCTAATACTTTTAATTTCCACAAGTATATATTATATTATAGAGATGTTGTGGATATGAAATTTCGGATCTGGGTGTGGATATTTCATCGGGTACGGTAACGAATATGAAATAATTTGGGATTAGCCGATTGTTTCGGATAATTGTAGTTACAGATATTATATGACTAAGGACTTAGAAATACATATATGTTTACAAGGTAACAGTTTGACTTCATTGCTTAGTATTATAATCACAAAAAGAACAACAGCATTAAAAATTAGATATTAAAAACTGCATAAAGATAAAAGAGACGCGGCAAGTGTATCAACGTAGCCGGCGAAAACCTGTCTTAACGTGTTTTATGTAGACTCTAGGCTCTATCTGAAATTATTCGAAACTTTTTCTTGAAATTCTCTCACGGTTTCGGATATATTTTTATTTTGGATATCCGATAGTTACGGTTACGGTTACGGAGCTCCATAACATCCCTGCATTAAATAACTTGTTGACAGATATCAGTAAAGATATGATGACATATGCACACGTTTGACTGATTACCAACATCGTTTTATTGCTTACTGGCTTCCAAAGCAACTATTCGCGTCTTGTCCAATTCAATTAGTTTGACAGATTTATTGGATCAGAGGCCTAAACAAAAAATTCGGAACGATATATGGATAGTCAATTTTAATTACGTTTGATGTGAAGACTAGTTTACGCTGCTATGTTGTACTTATTAACATTTTTAGAGTGTCATAACGTTAAATGACAAAACGAAAACCTTATAGTCGCTCCCGTGCTCCTTTGTGTTTCTGTTTGTCAGTCAATTATAGTGGATTCTTTCCGAATGTATCGGGGCTGAGTTAAAAAGTTGGAATTTGGATCACATTATAGAGTTAGGAATCCCGGTAACGAACGTGTATCACAAATAAATGAGTTATAATTTTGGATGTTCATTTTGGTGGATAATGCGGGAGATGCTTCCTTTTCGGTCGACAATACTAAGGTGATGCCTTTGGTGTCATTGGGGTCTTCGGGCGATAATGACCACTTACCATCAGATCTTCTACTCGTATGTCGATTAAAAAAAAATATAAAGAAAAAAAAATACGTCTCGACAATAAGTAACATAATGTAACAAACACATGTGACGTAAAAGAGTTAAATATCAGGGACTCAGATATATGTATTTTATTATAATGTTAAAAATGCCTAGTATGAAAGTTATTAAGTAAAATTCACGAAACTTTACCATTCATTGTCCTTTATTTCCAAACTATTAAGCATCAAATTTTGAAAAAAAAATATATCTGATAATTTCGTAGTTTATATATAATCTTTTACAATTCCACTTATTTTACATCCTACTCGTCCTACATGTCAGTAATTCGGGAAATCACTTTTAACTGGGAGCCAGTTTACAAGTCGCTCAGCAAGTTATGAAAAGATCTAGATGGTATTCCTCAGGGACAAGATGTGGAATAAAGTGCGAGTAATTTCGATAAGGAATGAAGTCACCGATATAGCTTTAAAGGTTAATCAGGAAGCTGGAGCCCTAGGGCTGGTCATTCATATACCAGAAGATAAACAATTGTTGGAGTGAATACCTTTTAGAGAAATTACCACGAATAAGTAATCGCAGCATGGAACGCCATTTTGCTAGACGGCGTGTGATGAGCAGCAACTTAAACTAGATTAGAAGAGTCGATTGGGCTCAGTAGCGCAATTTTTTATTGAATGAAATGTAGACACGCAATTTCTAGCGTGGTCAGAATTTGATGTGTAGGATAATCTTGTCGATTTTAGGACTTTGTTACTTCGAATTTTTATTAAACTAAGATTATTTTGACATTCAATTTTTGTTATTCAGCGTTATGACCTCTCATATTTATTATCAATTTATGTACACCAGCCATGACATCTTTTGTAGCTCTCGAAAATATTTTGACATATTGCTAACATTACAAACAACGTATGACATATTACATCGGAGCGTTTCCTGTACGTAGAAAAACTCGGATCCAATTAAATACCTATCTAGTAAGACTCGAATACGATCAGAATAAGAACGTAATAATGTAGCAAAGTAAAAATTATCATGAATTATAAAGAATTATTAGGGCGATAAAACATTTAGTGGTTGTATTTTGCGTCGGTGTTAAAGTGACTTCGAGTCTTTTGAGAACTCGTAAAATTATTATGAAATCGCTTCTGTGGTTTTCTTTTATAGTCACCCGAGTGGGCATTTTTATTTTTTTTAATCAGCTTTTTGTTCATTCAAACCATAAGGATGTTTATACAACACTGTTGTTAATTTACAGGTCGTATCATATCATATACATTTTCCATACATAATACAATTTTTTTATTCCTATTCATCCACGTATTACACAACCACAACTGAACTAAATTTTATGCAGATCGGAAGCCTGTTAAACAGTTAAAAAGTGTCATATGTTACAACACCCTGACCTTATATACCTTTTTTATTTAGCTTTATATTTATATAGCTTTTTTATTTAGCTTTATTTCCGCACCATGGTATATAATTGGAAGTCTTTTTATTTGAATCAATAAACTTTTTACTGAAGTGAAAAAAATAATGAACTTATGTATCACTTACTGTCACTTACAACGTGTGTGTTACTTCGCATTTTCCACATGAGACCGTAAACAAATGAATCAAGAATCTTAATTACTCTGTCAATGGCCAGATTTGTCTGTGGATCGCTTAGATAATCTTGATAGGTGTGGTCCATTGGCAATTACGTTGAAATCTATATGAAATAAAATTTATGGACACGCTTCCTAAAGTACCTAAGGCCAATAGATAATTTGCCAAATGATTTATTACCCGTGAGTGTTGAAACGACATCTAGTAATGGTTTTTTAAATTAAGATAATGACTTTATTTCCATATTGGAATTCTATTGTTGTTTATCGCAATTTGCTGATACTCGGCAACAGAAATATGATACATGTCGTTTTTATTTTGAAATACTATTCATTTGTAAGAGCACATTAATATTTTATTTATATTTTGGTTGTTTGATTTTTTATTGGCATAATATTAACGAGACGATTCTAAATTAGTCACTAATATATCGATACTCTTGAAGATGGAGATGGCGTAAGCGATAAGCCCAATTTGGAAAAATCCGATAGTATAAAACTATACAAGAACTTGTTAAATCCCGTATGGTTCGCTCCAGTAAATCTTTAAGTAGCTCCTCGAAGATCCTAACGTTTTCCTTTTTTGCTTTCAGAGTAGATATATATAAAAATACTTTTTACATCCGGTAAGTTTAATAAGACCGAATTATGATCGATGTGCTGATTTAATATAACAGAGCGAGTATGTGGAAGGGGATTTTTATTTATTTTTCTTTTACGGTATACAACTAATGATACTGTACATAAATAAGAATATATGAAATTCGTACTGTTTTCTTAAAGATAATACGATTTCAAACAAAGCATTGTTCATGAATTCTCAAAAATATGTTTTGGCGATATACGGATTACGTTCAGGGTTAAACGTATTAAACATGGCGTTTGTTTTTAAACACAGATAAGGAAAGAATTTAAATAATTTCGTTTCGTTAATAATTACTTAGCGCTTCGTGGACGATTTGATTCATGTTTGTTTTTACCAAGTGTTTTCATAAACAGCTCAGCGAGTTTTTTATTCAATACATTATTATGAAATTATGTCGAAGTTACGAGTTATTGAGAGTTTCGAACTTTGAAATATTCATTGATTGCAAAGATAAAGTAATTCACCATAACGATTCGATTAATTTATGCCGAAACTAGAAGTTGCAACAAAATAACAAATTTTAGGTTATATGTTTTAAGTGACCAAAGAGTTGGAAGGCTGATGTTTCGTTGTTTTGAAAATTAAAATATTTTGTATTAATTTGGAATTACCTAAATCATTTAAGGTACTTTTCGAGATTGACTTCTTTTATTTAAACCTGCTTAACAAATGAACATGTCATATACTTAATAATTCATTAGTCGTTGTGTCATTTATATATGACAATGCTATTTGTGTTAACGGAAATACTTTCACTGGGACATTCGTGTATAAATCTTTAATAACAAGATATCTATGATCAAATTCAGGCACTACTGTAGCACATTATAATGTATCCTTAACCCTGAATACAATGTAATTTTAAATCCCTTTTTTACTTATAATCTTCTAAGGTAAGGCAGGATAATTATCATGGGAACTAATGATTTTTTGTGTTTTATACCTATGTATATTTATATTCGATGTTCCTATTAGCGTAATATTATAAATAGATCGATTTACTACAAATTTGCAGTGGCTCATTGTAAAACTACAGATAATATATTTTGTAAAATCAGTAAAAAAAATTTACAGAATTTAATATTAATAAGTACCAGCATCCAAATAAACTAATTTATTTACACTGCTAATAAAAATTATACAGTATATATGCGTCATTATTTACGCCAACGCTACATATTACCAAAGGACTTGAAAGTCGAGATAAGTAGAGAGCTCTCTTTGTTTGCCACGAAATAACTCACAATTGCGTACATAAAAGATTTTCTTCCTTTTATTATGCTATTGTACGTGAAGGCAAAATTATCATAGTAAGATAAATTCCGTCCCTTTTCACAAATTCAGGGCGTGCAAACTATTATGCTTGAGACGAGGTTACCCACACAGCGAAACTGCCTTTAATATATTTTGTAATTGGCCCATTTTACAAACTGCCTACCGTATCTATCTCTCAAAGATGTTGTAACATTGATCTGTGTAGCTTATAGTTTTTATAACCGTTTTTGTACGAAAAAGGAGCAAACGAGCCTCTTATTCACTGTATAATAAATTCGATCATCAATATACATAAACGATGTAATATAATATAGATTCTGTTTTGTTAGATACCGTATGTTAATGTATAACAACATGCACATACATACATGTATAAAATTATTTATAAATCGAAACTATGCATACTCAAACATATCGCAGAAGAACATTTGTCAGGCCAGCTCGTAATTTATGGATACTATTTCCTATATTAATTGAATTGAATAAGTATTACATAACAGAGTAGGTAGTACAGAGTAGGTACCTTGTACAGAGTAGAATCATAGGTAATATCTAAACGTGTAACCTACTTACTGTTGGTCCGATAAGGGAAATTAGGTAGATAAACTGATAACAACTTTACCTATGATGACATTGGGCCTCCGAGACCTTGGGCAGTTCTCTGTTTCTGTACAGATAAAACCTGAGATGTGTATGTATTTAAATAAAAATGTTTTACGTCTTTTTCTATTCGTTGTGTTTGTTCTTACTATGAAAACTAAGCATCTTCTATTATATTTAAGTATTAAAATAATGACAATTTTGTTTCCTATGTACATGTAATTAAATAGATCATTTAATTTGAATCGATCGCAACAAAAAATAGTTCGGTGTAATTGATGGAATAAACTTAATGTATTTTATGACAGTTGATTATATATTAAGTAGTGTTATTTTTTCGTTTTACTTTTTTTTGTGACGAGAATATGTTTTTAATTCAAGGATTTACGAAAATTTAACTATTTTGAAGAGTACAATAAATTTAAGGGATCCCATAAACAATAAAATGGTACAATTATGAAATTTTGAAATATCTGATAAAAAATATTACTAATGGATTCGTATATAACTGTTAATTGTTTAGTATATATTCAACATCTTACAATTCATAGAGTATAATATCCCACCGCTGCACTTGCGGCGCCCTTTACATTTGAAAGGGAAAATATGCATATCTTTTTAAATATTTCGTCATCTAGTGATATATTAAAATAAAACACTCCCATTTGACGATACAAATATATAAGTACAGATTTATTTGTATATGAAACGAAAATAATTATTTATATATCTTATATATGATTTTAATTGTTAGCTGGTTGCTGCGTACTCCAATGTGCTCTAAATACAATCATGAATGGTTTTGTGTATGAAGATATTTTTATGTTAGATTTTGCCCTTGGCTTATAGGCATATCTTTTGTTTAAAGGCAATAAGGTATTATATAAGGTGTATTTATGTCAAGTAGAACATAAAATACAACACGTTAGTATCTTTTTTTTTAACAACTTATGACAATAAGTATAAATAATATTATAATTAATAACAATTACATAAAATGTTTGGCATCCAGAATATAATTAAGAATCATCATCAAAAATAATAAAAAATCTGTTTTAAAATAGGTACCGTTTGACAACCATTTTTCTTCTAATTTTAATCTAATGTAAAAAACCTCTAAATGTAAATGTGGAGGACCTGGTATCTGAGACTTCTTAACAAAGTTTTCTAAAATAAAGCCTGCGAATCCGCATATGACATAACCACGGTAGACTGTCAATCTGGACCTTCCCAATCTGAACGGAGTCGAGTCTTACAGTAGTGAATGTTTAGACTGATGATGAAATCAAACCTTCAAAATTACTGTTCTACGGCCAATAAATTACATCTTTGCTCCATTGAAATTTCCACACATTGTATCTTAAATTTTTTCCCTGCACAGTTTACTATCAAAATATATGAGGCGTGTAAAAGAAGTGAAACATAAATTTTCGGTTCAAAACTTTTTACAGCGCGGCCATCATTATTCACGAGTTCTCGACACTGGTATTTATCAAAGAAGGGTGACAGGGAACAATAACAACATTAAATTGTGACTTTACTCATCTGGCTTATAAAAACATTGTATAGACACGTGTTGTCTTCACCATGATCTTGTATTTTGGCACGTCGCTAATTGGCTATTTCGATTCGCGTCCATTTTTATGGTAGTGTAGGCAATTTTTATTATAGCCAATTTACAGGCAATTCAAAGTTTTTAATTGATGACCTTGTAAAATATTAAAAAAAAAATCAAATATACTATAAAATGCTACAAATTGCGTTTTATAAAACTTGTACGAGAAATTAATAAACAAAAATACGCAAAATAAAGTGTTACCGAAAAGAAATGTGTCAGTCAATTCTAAAAATTGTATAAATATATACGTTTCCAGAAAAAATCTAGTCCGCAATAATTTAACTTTGGCAGTAATGCACTTCACATTTGTCGAAAACGAAATTAAAATGCAAGTCGAGCATTTTGACAGTACCGCATTTTCGCGCCAATTTTCCGATACGCGGGCATCGGCCGCCGGTCGTGGGCTAGGCGGTGGCGCGGTCGCGTACTGAATTGTGACTGTGCCGCGAAACGCTTCGCCCCATCCACTACCTTACGATTTATGAGCGTGACGCAGAATTGTACATGTAGTGTTGCTCTCGATGGGATCAACCACGTGCTCCATTTTAAGAAATGCCTCACAGATGCTTATTATGTCATTCAACGATGGCATATCTAATTATAAAGAAAAATATTTAATCAAATTAAATATCCATATTAAAAAGGATACATAATGCGTTTTTTCCCAAAATAAGCGGTAAAATAAAATATTACTGTCGCTACTACGATGTCTTCGAAGTGTACTTCTTGTTCTAGTTACCTATTCAGACAATTTAACTAACTTATATTGCTGCTTGGTTATATTTAAACAAGCAAAAATTTGCAATATTCAAAAATATTTAAGCAAATTTTTATTCCAAATGTCCGTTTAAAATTACAATACTACATTACAATAATTCGAAACCATGTAAAATAATACTTTTTATATTCCTAAAATTTATAAGTTTGTTACCTGTTTGCAACCATTAGGGTTGGTTTTTCTTTCTTCCTTAGCGGTCGCTTACAATATAAGTATTAAAAATCTTCTGTGTCCTACGTTCTGTGTTCTGTGTTCTGTGTCCTATGCCCGTGTACCCGTACCTACCTACCGGTATTGGCAACACATTGTTTATAAATCAGTGTTACAATTTTATTAAGATATGCTAACACACTTCCTACTGCAGTTTAGTTAATTTCTTATTGTTAAAACTTCCCTTAACAACATAAATGTAACGACACTGTCGCCACCTTACGGGGCATCGCGGAGAATTAGAAGTGGTGCGTACGTTGGAAAATATTTGAATTGGGTTCATGCTAACTTATTTCTCATAGCCCTTTTATGTAAAATGTTGATATACTAATTCATGATTTAATTGAATTAAAATGTCCCGAATTAATAAGTCAACAAAACCGATATTCATAAATAATATAATAGAAATTCAAATATAATTATTAGGTTTTTCTTTTTAATCAAGGAAACGCTGTAATTATTTGATGAGTTAAAGACATTAAAAATTACGTTATATCCGTTCAGATTAGAAAATGACCTGTGTAAAATATACTCAATGAATTTCCCATAGCACAATTATCATTCACAAAACGAAGCAAAGCTATCTGCATGGAAACTTTTAAGCGGACTGTCGTATCTTTACCGCTAATCCAATTAAGCCGGTTTACCCTAGTTACGTTCTGAAACTGAGGCAATTTACTATTGC
>PDGT01000017.1:6174281-6278070 GCA_003671415.1 Megathymus violae | reverse complement strand
CATTAATGGTAACGACACTGTCGCCACCTTACGGGGCATCGCGGAGAATTACAAGTGGATGGTGTTGATATACTAATTTATGATTTAATTAAATTAAAATGTCCCGAATTAATAAGTCGACAAAACCGATATTCATAAATAATATAATAGAAATTCAAATATAATTAAATGTAAGGTATAATATTAGATTTTTCTTTTTAATCAAGGAAACGCTGTAATTATTTCATGAGTTAAAGACATTAAAAATTACGTTATATCCGTTCAGATGAGAAAATGATCTGTGTAAAATATACTCAATGAATTTCCCATAGCACAATTATCATTCACAAAACGAAGCAAAGCTATCTGCATGGAAACTTTTAAGCGGACTGTCGTATCTTTACCGCTAGTCCAATTAAGCCGGTTTACCCTAGTTACGTTCTGAAACTGAGGCAATTTACTATTGCAGTGGCCAACTTCTATTGCCGCAGCTGAGATGGGCGTACAACCTGTTGGTACAGCATTAAATCGTGCTGCGATTTACTGTGTCGTGTTATCAATCCATTGATTTATTTTTCTAGGATATTTGTCAACGGATTCATCTCAATAATACCTACTGGTGAGTACTAACTTAATGCACTGAAATATACTTTAGAATAAGGTACTTAAATACTCAGATATGTTGAATGTATATTAGGAGTGCTATGGATGTGAAATTTTGTATCTAATTCAAATTCAATTTCAAAATCATTTAATCATATAGGTATTCAGTAAATACACTTATGAACGTCATTTTTTGCTTCTACCACCGTTTCGAAAAGGTGCTTTAACAATGAGGAGAAGAAACGGCGAAAGAAACTCCTCAGCACATCCTTTAAATAACATATGGTAATTACAAAAGTTTAAACCTATGCGGAACTGGTTTCGACACTAATTTTGTCCAGGCATCCTTGTCATTCATGTATTCATCTATACTATAATAATGGATCTGTATCCAGATATAAGAATATATGAATAATATTTTACCGGTTTCGGTTACGGTTACGGTTCGGTTACGGGTACGGTTAGATGATTCAGGAATCGGAAAATAATTTACAATGTATTTACAAGGTAACAGTTAGACTTTAAATAATTAATTAAATAATAAAAACTGTCTAAAGATGAGAGTGACCCAGATAGTGTATCAGCTGGGCCAGCGAAATTGTTATAACGTGTTTCGTTTAGACACAGCCTCTATCCGAAATAATTCAAAACTTTTTATCGGATTCAGTTATGGTTTCGGATATATTTTTAATTCGAATATCCAATAGCTTCGGTTACGGTTAAGGAGCTTCACAACATCCCTGATGTCTATGTAGTAATAGACAAATAATCTTTTAATATACCTTCGGATAAGATTAAAATATAATATACATATATGATTATGAACGTATGAATCAATCGCAACTGAACTGAAATTCAATAATTAGGGCGCTGACACATCTTTCATACAGAAACGCATTCGGCTGTAATGGCTAATTAGACGCCGCCGGATCCAACGTGATTATCTAATGAACGAGTCTTCCGCAGGCATTCCCATGTGCATGGATAACTCGATTGAAGTTCAGCATTCTGTTTCAAAACACTAACTAATGTTTCTATGTTGAATGTATTTAATAATTATTTTTTCTTGTTTTTCATTAAAACTATGTCTCTATGGCATTTACTCGTACGACATTATTATTATTAGCCTCGATCAAATTTACCGTTTATCTCACGCGTTTTTATACAAGTCAAATGCATGATATTTTATGATATCATATTTTATTAATATATATAGAGATTGGTGACCAATTGATAGATGTGTCTTGTTTATCTACACTCATCATCATCACCATCATCCCCCTGCCCTTATCCCAATTTTATTTGGGGTCGGCGGAGCATGTATTTTTCTTCCATACTTCTCTATCAGCCGTCATCTCACTAGTAACTTCAATTCTAGCCATATCGTCCTTCACACAATCCATCCATCGCTTCTTTGGCCTCCCTCTACCTCTATATCCATCTATAGATAGTATCTATATATAGATCTATTTATAGTCTTGATTATCTACACTAATAAATAAAATTGGAGTGTCTGTTTGTGTAACATTAAAATAACCGCTTTTTACTACATGCATATAAATGTATATACGGTACATATACGAAAATAACATTTTTTACAATTTTTGTCTGTCTGTCTCTCTGTCTGTTTGTTCCGCCTAATCTCTGAAACGGCTGGATCGATTTTGACGGGACTTTCACTGGGAGGTAGCTGATGTAATAAGGACTAACTTAGGCTACTTTTATTTCTACTAAATACCTTTTTTATTAAATTCCACGCGGACGAAGTCGCGGGCACAGCTAGTATACATATAAATAAAATTAATTCACTATAAATTTCTTATGATTTGATTTATTCAGATTTATTTGATCATTTGGGGTTAAGTCTAGAGGTAAATAGTGAATTAAAATAAACATTTGTGGAATCTATTATATAATATCTACATCAAATGATACGACTCATTATTGAGGTCTCAAATATTGTTTTATATTATTTCGAAGTTTAAAAGTTATTTAACAACAAACATACACCGAAAAATTTACCGTATGCCCACTTACTAATCTTTGAAAATTGCAGGTCTACAAGATTTACAGGAAAAAACCTAAAACCTTCCGGAAAATATTAATAAATATAATTACAGTAGGTACGAAACCGCATCATACTTGAATTCGATACAAAATAAACCGTTTATAATTTTATTTTAAATTGACGTAATAAAATTCGTATTCATCGGAACTTACGCAACCAAATGGAAAAAGTATTATCTATATTATATATTAGTATTTTGTATGTATTATGATTTTGGTATATTACATTACACCTATGAATTTGGCTAATATATCCTTATGAATTAGGTACATGAAACTTATAAACCGAATTCACTTAAAAACAATGACAGCGACCTTTAAGAACTTGTTAATAATTCTACCCTAAAAGTTGCTTAAATCGAAACACAACTTTGAAGCAAATTGCTTCAAGCAACTGTTTTCATTTATAGGGACTTAAAAGAGACACTCCATTTCAGACTTCATGAATAGCAATGTGCCTGTTAAAGATTTGAAACAGGATTGTATTTATTTATTTTTGAAGTGTTTGCAGGCCGACAGCTTTTGTCAATGTGATCGAACGAGTTAAGCAGTTGAAGGGCTCCGTAGATTGTTGGATAGATGCCACAAGTGGCAAAATTTCTTGAGTGATTCCGTGCATCGAAGACAACTTTTACCCTTCCAAGTCGTTACAGGAACGTAGCAGTTGTTAAGTTATATTAGATCTCTTCGAGCAGCGTAAGAGTTTTCGACAATTTAGTTAGGCCACTTACTCCTCCAACGATCAGTAACAGCCTCGCCGCCTGGTCTGGGACTTCTGAAAAAATCATTTCAGTTCAATTCAAGATTTTTTGTAGATGTTCCGAAGTTACAAACGCTAGTTAACTCCTAGCTCAAGCATACCTATTTGTTACTTCCATAGCAATAAAATCATCAAACGTTCTTCCTTCTTACTCAGCTTCTATCATAATGCATATTGCTCGACCGCTCGAAGAAGAGATTCTTCGACAATATTTATCGTTTTGCCCTTTTCACGTCCGTTTTTTTTCTCGCCCACCTTTAAGACTGTGTGATAGCTTCACTTTCCAGGAGTCGGGTAATATCTATGTGTGTAGCTTGGTTGACAAAGGTTGTCTCCGTTTAATTTCATTTCAATTGTAATTCAACTGTTTATGCATATAACAGCTTATTATGTAATCCTGTTCTTCTTCAAATATTTTGAATCACGCAATCATTGTATCGCTACTCAAGTATTGTACGTGCTTCGGTTTCAACAATTAAATTAATTTTAAACATGTCTTGTTCAATGTAACCCTAGGTACAATGCTCAGCAGTGTAAAATAAGAATTACATGATATTCGTTGTAATGGTTGCTGAAATTATTGGTTGCTATCGAAATCGTATTCGATATTCATTAGTATTGGTTATTACTATTTGTTGCAATTTTATTTGATATTCATCAGTAATTATTTGTGTATTTGTTTTCATACTCTTTCCTTGTCTAGGAAACAACTAACACAAATTGAAACACCAGACGACACAAATTTTCCTGATATCACCGAAAATTTCATCTTTTCGCGTGGAAACAATAATAATGTTTTCATACTCTTATTAAAAGCTGACAAACGAGCAGACGAGTCACCGGATGGTAAGTGGTCACCGTCACCCATGGACATCGACAAGACCAAAGGTATCACTGATGCGTTGTCGGCCAGGAAATGAGAAGAAGGTAAAAAATAATGTACTGGCTCTCCAGCCCCTAGCTGGAACACGAAGAGTCGTTTGGCGGCTGACTTAAACAGGACGGTGGTAGCTAGCCAGGCAGGCTTCACGCAAAGATAATAATACCACTAATAATATTATTGACTTAATAATCATACTAACAATATAACCCTTACGCGAAGCCCTACCACTAAGCAGGCTGGCTTCTGTCGTCACTTACGACACCCTTTTCTACCATCATGGGATTAGGAGGAGTATTCTAGGCCGCCCCAATACGGTCAATAATTGGACCACCAGACGACACAAATTTTCCTGACATCTTCAAAAATTTCGCCTTTTCACGTGGAAACAAGAATAAAACTGAAATTGTCAGTTTTAATATTGAAAAAATATGTTTATTGATAAGAATGATAATTATAAGAAGGAAAATAATTACGTACAATAAGTACCTTAAGAAATTTATTAAATAAAATAGTTTGTTGATTTTTTTATTTGATACTATTTATAGCAGCGGCTGCTAAACTTTAATAATGTAAGTCTGCACTCAGAGGCTACAAATTAAAAATTGAAAACGTTTCAGATAGATTAAGGATTTTTTAAACGTCACTGTATGTTTGTAAGTATTTTAGTACATTAGCGCTTGCGTATTACAAAGCCTTGGCGAAGGTGTAACATTTACGTGTATATTAATGTGAATATTTTTGTCAATTTAATAAAAAAATTCAAACATGCCGGAAATTAATACCGAATATTGTGGGGAATATCGGCAAAAAAAAATCCTCACAATCATCTTACTCCTCTGCATTCATTTCATTCTCTCGAAATGTAGTTTTTTGGAAGTTGCACTTCTACCGTGTGCACACACCTTTTTGTTATTTACCTTTTAAAAAAAAAGTCTGTTTATCTCGCAAGCTACAAAATGCAAAATCTTGTAAATAAACAATTCGTTGATGTTCAAAATATCGTAAGTTGAGTTGATTAGTTTTTTAAATCATAGTGTGATTGTTCTCTTCACACTAAACACTAAAGTTCGTTCCGCCGGTCACATGCTAATGATCTTTCCATGCTAATGTTGCCTTCAATCCAAACATAAATAAATGAATATGCCTTAACAATAAATGAAGAATAAAATATTAAGCTTTGATTGCTTCATATACTTATAATATTTGCTACGTTTAAATATTTAAAAACATTTATCATTACGGACGTCATAAATATAAAACATAATATGTATCCCATCATGGTATCCTAAAAATAAAATCTAACTTGACATTTAAGGTTGAGTAAATGTAAACATGTAAACAAGAAATATTTGTGTAATATTGTATCTAATGAAGATCGTGAGTAGCTAGCTACCTTTCCAAATTAATCTAGAGTTAGACAAATAGCAGTATTTGTGAAGAGTCAGGTGAGCTTAGGCGCAGCTGATGACCCTGCCTGCCGAACAATTTTTCTAAGGTTCGATTTCCGACCGAGACATTTACCTACGTGATAGATAAATTTTTGTTTTAAGTTCTTTGAATGATGTCTCACTTCTATACGACCATGCCCTCCAAAACACATACTATCCTAGAGCGAGGTTATGAATGCGTGATCCTTTTTTTATAAGGCATGCTCAGTAGCAGCAGACGGTATTGTGGTACAGGAGAGGCGGCAAAGTAAACGATGCCCTTCGGTATGCCATTGATATGCACGCTTAAGTGCCGTTGCGAAAGTGTGGTTAATGTAAATAATGTACTTACCTAGCGTTGTTACACATCTTTACGCACGGCCACTTTGTATTTAACTTTGTATTTTATTGTAGTTAACACCCGTTAAGTACAAAAGATACAAAGATTTATAGGCGTTTTGTTTGAGATCATTTCACTTTTAGTTAAGTTACTGTGAATTTTACTTTTGAAAGTTTCATGAATTTTAATTTTAATATGTCTTATAGTACTTATTCGTTACTACTTAAGTACTGTAGGTACAATTTTTTCATCATAATCGACGATCCTGTAATCTTATTAGGGCCATGTCTCTTAATCAAGAGGTTTAAGGTTTCATTTCCCGGCTGGGATACACATTTTTGTGACAGATAAATGTTTAATCTCACGTCGTGAATGTTTTTGTATTTTCATTTGCATATTCCAAGCCAAAAGAACAGTGAATCCTAGAGAAATAGTAATGTGAATTTAAAAGTATGAGTTTTAAAAGGAATCTTAACTGTAATTCTGAACTAAGCACCCCTGCTGAAAAAACTTTTTTTTTTATTTGTTAGAAGAGACTTATTTTCTCCAAAGAATTGCTAATAGGTTCAAAAGGAAATTTCAGAAATACTTAAAGAATAGAAATTTAAATTTTATTTTTAATTCATTTCATATCGGTCAAAATTTGATACGGTGGCGACGATTTCACGGCTTCAAAAATCTTTAAACTAATATTGCAACAGCTGAAGAATATTTAAGAACGTTTGCAACATAGTGTTAATACTTCAGGAACGCCATTATATGTCTGCGCGAAATTCAATGTCGCTTTAAAGATCAAACGGGTTCCTAATAATAACACCACAGTGCGATGTACTATCAAGGACGCGTGCGTTTACATTACTTTTAGATAGTGAATATGTTTGATTTTAAGAATATTTTAGCGAAACAATATGCAATTTCAACAATGATAAAAATGTTTACCCACGGCATTCCAACCTGTCATAAGCCGTCACGAGTTTGTGAAGTATTGTGAACGCGTTTCAGAACACAAATGTTCGATGTTCGGGAAAAATATTTACACAAATTTGAATTATAGGTAGGTAGATATATAACATGTTTGAATTAAAAATACTCACGTTCATGTACAGAATGTGTTCATGTAAGTGTTGCTGATGTTCCAATATTAGTCAATTTGATGTTATTATTGTTCGAAATCCGATTATGTTATAACCATTAATATATTACTATTTATATATGTGTACTATATATTGATTTTGAGTACAAGCAAGCTAATAATGCTATTAATAATTCTCTAAATAAAAATTCTTAGTAGAAACTCAACTTTAAATTCTATAAACACGATGGCCAAGCCCATATTGTTCTGAATGCCTCATTAAGTTTATTTGAGTTCGGAAAGCTATTGCGTAGCGATCTCGCGGTATCACAAAGCAAAGATTTCCCAAAAAGGGTCAACAAACTGTCAGTTGGCTCCCTCGTAAATCATCTTATATGACGTAATGTTATAACAATATGTGTGAAGGTACCCAGGCATTCAGGGCTGCCAAATTTATTAAAAATATGAGAATATTTTCGTGTATACTTTCCAATATTCAACCCCGTACTATGTAAACATACTGTAATATTAAAATATAGATTAATCTTCTTGTTAACTTAGTTCTTCATCTCTTAATATTATTTTTCGAATTCCGAACGAATGGATTTAATCTTCCAAGTGCTGAGATACTCAACTCCTTTGTAATGTTTTAAATTAGCCTTCCCGTCCTATAATCGCGCTGTCCGTTCATTTTTCCTTCTTTACTCTAAATCCCTTCATACTGTCACTGTGTGTTTGGAAATGTCTTCCTCTTAAAATACCACATGCTTCTATGTTTATGAATTAAAATATTAGTTGAGGAAATTTACTTTTTAATTTACACGCTTTATTACTTAATTACGGTAACAATTTTGGGATATCAATGCAAGCAAAATGCTCAATACTAAGAAATTTTGTTATTCCCTTCCTGAAATAAAATTATAGCAATAATACGACTATTACACAGTCACTGTTATTTGTAAATTCTTGGACAACATTATCCATATTATTGTATTATACTTTATTTATCCAAATAATGTTTTAAATAATTTGTAACTATGTTATAATGAGTAAGAACATAATTATGCTTACATAATGGACATATAAACTAAGAATATTTTTATCGTATACCAAAATACAAAGACATTTAAAAAAAGTTTCACAACGACATTTTTACCGACTGATTATTTCACTGCCAAGTCATCTAGCGTAACATCATCAGTAACTGTCCGCATATCGCCCTATTCGGCACGTTGAACCCGAGACCCTTGACACAAATAACCTAACGAATTTAACCAAATTTACAAGCGACTCCAAGAACAAATTTGTTCAATGCTTATCTCGATTCACGGTCCCCGGGTACACTTACAATTACAATACAGCATTTTTCTACACCAACAATGACTGAAATTTCCCGTATGGAGATAAATTTTGTACTCGCGTGTCGTCTACTCAATCACTTGTCACACAGAACAACAATGCATTTATACATTAACAAAGGTTGCTTTCTTTTTGTGATAATCAGTTATAAATAGAACTGGAACTAAACCCAAAAAACGACACCCACCACATTGTTCAGCGTATTATTATATTTTTTATCTTTTCTTATCTTTAAATTAAAGGTTTTATTGGTACATATGTCGTGAGCAGTCCCAAAGATTTACAGGTGAGGCCTAAAAAATTCAACTTGCAAATCTCAAGATATCAAGATATAAGAGAAATATTAAGTGGGATTCTGTTGAAATTTTGTTAGGTTGGTTAGTTGGTCAAGTTGAATATACGCATTATTGTGGTTATATGTAAGAATAAACTGCTAGGGTCCGTATTGTAAATTATTTAAGAACTACATATTTTATTAAACCTGCACTTAGGAAATCATATAGTGAGACGGGAAAATGGTAAATTTCTACACATTTTCTTTCTTACGTTACTTCTACTATAACTTTTATTTTCAACTATTATGTTAGGAGCAGTTCCTATACAAATGCAAGGAAAATTGCTCAGATTATTCTTCTACCGAAGAAGTGTAATCCTTCATCTTTGTGATTTTCGTCCTATATCAATACTTCCCTTCTTGTCCAAAATTCCGGAGCGTCCTATGCACTAGTAACTTAATTCCTTTGTTTCTAGATATAACCTCCTCAATCCTTTCCAAGTCGGTTTCCGTCCTGGTCATACGACTACCGCAGTATTGAAAATTACGGGTTATATTCGAAAAGTAATGGACAATCTCAATGTTACTTTACTTATACTACTAGATTTCAGCGACGCCTTTAGTACTCTAGACCTTGAAATCCTTCGTGTAACACTATGATTATGCACTCTTACCGTATCTGCAATTACAATAGAGTAGTTTCGTAGCTATTTTCAAGGAAGCAGCAAGGAAGGAAGGAAGGAAGGAGGCAGTCTGTAAGATTTAAAGGGTCATTTTTTACTTGGTCTTTTATTCATGCTGGTGTACTACAAGGTGGCGTCTTATCTCCTCTTGTATTTACAATTTTTATCAATATGATTGCTTCCTACACATCTTCTCCTTTTAACTTATATGCAGAAGACCTATAAGTTTATACACAACAAACAGTACAAAAAGTGAACTGGCTAGTATCACTAAGTAGAGCAAATTTTTTGTTTGGTAATAAATCCGGCAAAAACTCAGGTAAAAATGATCGAAATTCAATTATTTATAGCAGGAATTAACCTAGCACTATTATTGTCAATTACACTTGATGGAATTGTTATACCTTGCAGTAGTTAGGTTAAAAAATTGTGTATAATTATGGATTGTTGTCAGTTACGTTGACTGTTATCTAGCTTTAAGAGAGGAGTAACTAAAACTGGTGCATATCCAAAACTTTTGTATTCGGTTTGTATTTGGACTACGTAAACATGGCCATGATTCTGGATTTTGTTTAACGTTTCCTATTTGCCTTCACCGAGATACTCATATCTATACTTTCTGCTCTCTTCTGTTTACTATACAATCTTATGCCAACCGTTATTTAAAAGCATGATTTAAAACTTTCGTTCCTATGAAAACTTATTGCTCGGTACTCGAAATATGTTTACTTCCTTCTACCAAAAATGTTTTACTCTCTACGCTGTCCGCCTGTGGAACTCCTCCCTCCTTTTATCTATACGACAAAATCAAGATTACAGTAACATTATTACTATTTAATCGATCACTATAATATATTCAGCGCTAGGTAACTACAATCTATGTAACTACCAAAATTTCAACTTTATCCATCCAGTAGACACAGAGAAAAGCAGGTGTGACAGACGGACAAATACAAATAGGTAAACAGTTACGCAAGAGATAAGAGTTCGGGTTTTTAATTGTCATTGGATATGCGGAACCTTAAAAAGATAGATGGGCCAACTCTATACCTATATAAATCATACACGAGAGATATCGATCCAGCATTTACTACTAATTATTCGATACGCATCCAACTGTACTTACTAATTATTCCAGTAAAGGAATATATCGTAAGAAATATTTTCAAAATATTATAAATAACATTTTCAAAGCGTTGTATAGCCTGCCAATTTGCACTTATAGCGTTAACTTTTACCTTTCATAGGCACCCGAATCCAGTTGCGAAATAGTGGATTATATTAAAGACAATAATCGATTAAATGTATTTGTCAGATACTTTAAAGAAACAATAAAGCAATAAACACCACCACATGTGTAACACATGTCACTGACGTCTTTTCTCATTACAAGAGGTATCTCGAACCATTGTAATGAATGAAATGAAAGATTATATACGTATATATGCCAAATTCTCTACGGAAGCAATGGGGCAATATACGTATATGATTTACATTTCAATTTCTAAAGACGTATTGTAAACACCGAGTCTATTTTCGCATTGATTTATAAATAGGGGCAACATCACAATCCATCGTTTGTTGAAGAATATTGAATAAAGATCGCGTAGGTACGAAATGATTTATTTGAGTAATTATGTGAATAGCATCGGATAGGAATGTTAAGTAATACCGCATGCGATCGCGGGTGATTCAGTTGATTATATTCGGTCAATGCGCTAATACCCGGCGCCGTCGAAGAACATACATACGTCTTGTTAGGATCGTTTCAAAAATTGTATATGATTGGAATATTCGACTGAAAATTTGGTTAATTATGGTAAAAAAAAAAATTAACTGTTAAAGTCATAGCTACGGGAAAATAGTCCTTAATTTTAATTACACTTTACATAAATATTAATTAATTACATATTATAAAATTAATATTTACAGTGTTTTCACATTGTACTTTGTAATAGCTTATAGACGGTATGATTTTGTAATTTATATCTATAAAAAATGAATTATTCTGTTGTTAAAAACAGCAAAGTTTCAATGTTGGTCCTTGAATTTATGGCAGAAAGGGTAACAAACATCCGTTCGTACACAATTTTTTTTATTTTATCATATAAAAAGGAACATAATACCATTTATAAAGTCTCAGTAGCACATACGGTAGTAACTCAACAAGCAGAGTACGATTCCTGATGAGGGCAAACATTTATGTGGCAAATTTGTTTGTTTTTAGGCTTTGGATATCATTGACATCTTATGTCCATGCCGCATGCATGTTTAGGATACCTGCAGGCTTTATAAGACATAAACGGTGACCGTTTTAAAATATATCATCTTGTCATTAGTTAAAAATCAAATCATACTTCACGCACCTGCGAGTACCTTATGGAGAACATTATGGAGGTGTGCAGGTTTCCTCACGATGTTTTCTTTTACCGAAGCAAGTGATAATTCAATCAGGTATAAAACATACTTACATCATTCTAAAAATTTGTTGTGGGTGCAGGATTCGAACTCGCATTCAACGTGCAAGCGATCGACTTCAAACAACTAGGCTATCACTGCTTATGTCACGCTGTAGTTTAAAGCAAGTATCCAAACTACAAAATAAAATGCACTGCAACATAAAGGAAAATTCTTGGTGCTATCGCAGATTGGGCTGTTTGCGTAGTATTGCGTAATATTTTGCTCGCAACATTCCTTTCTAGATACAAGATATTTTAAAAATACCTATACTAGAAATATGCCAACATAAAATTTGAAGTGTATTTATAAAACAGTTTGAGGTCCATCTTTCAAACATTCAAAACAACCGTGCCCTTGTTTTCTCGGTGGGAAATGTATGTATGCATCCGGATACAAAATTAGCCGCTCAAAATTAAACCTTAGCATATAAACGAGTGGTCAAAAAATCATTGTTCAAATAGTGTGTGTGCCATATTTTAAACGTTATCTATAATTGTTCTCTTGTTATCTCATCAAATTACAAACATAAAGATATATGTTAATGAGTTCGTGTTATTCGTGCAAGTAATACTAAGAATATTTGTGGAACTAAATAAATATTGTAACTAATAAATCTAGATCTTATTAGAAACTGAGGAATAAAACATTAAAATCGTCATTACAATTCTGGATCCGAAGGTTGAAATCTTCTTTGGAAATTAAAGGGATTAATTAATGCCATAGTTGACGCATTAGGTACATACATTACTTACATTCGTAACTGATCAATCGAGGTAAGCAACTTTAGCTATGGTGTAGTTGGCTATTAGCGATTAGGAGCTTAATTTTTTGAGCGTGCTGGAAGGGTACGAAGCGCTCATAGCTCAAAGTATGACGTAACTGAATAATCAAGTTAGTAGCTAATTTTTTTGGACGTACCTCGGAATAAGAGCAGCGATTACCTTATAACCAAGTTGCCCAATGACTCATTTTATGATTAAGGACTCAACCATGTTTTTCGGCTCCACTAAAAGAAATGATAATAAAATATGCATAGAGGCTCGTAAAGTGGAGTCCTATGTACACAGTGCACTCGAATCAATCAATTTTCTACCACTAGCGGGTGCCCATTATTGCTTGTCATTCCTTTAAGTACAACTTAGACCCTCTAATATTAAACGTACTATATAATTTTGCCTATCATGAAACGTCTGAATCTAATTATGCATCTATCTTTGCAAATTTGTCATTTAAAACCAAGTCTGCAATCTCTATCGGTAACCGGGCACTCTCATACTAATTATACACAGTTCATGCAAATAAAACATAATGTCTAACTTTATCTCAGCAAAAAGCAGTAGCGCGGCTTTCGGAACCGCTACTGTTTCATATTCCTGTTCCATTTCAAACTAGTTTGTCCAAGCATCCGTGATTGAGACTGTATTAGCTAATTTATGAGAACTTGAAATTAAATTACAAACGATTATAGTACTACATGAGTGTGTATATATTAAACACATTCATTTGACAAAGCTTTTGTATCGGTGTGGACATTGTTTAAAAAATATTTTTAGATTTTTTTTTTGTTTATTTATCACCGTGGATACGGGTAAATAATCCTGATATTCAAATATATAATAATACGCTTTCGCTTTGCTTCCGGGCCCATAGGTAATCCTGATATTCAAATATAGTAATTAAACCTGAAATAACTGCTATTCGTGTTTATAAGGCGATTTACAAATATTTCATTTTAATTCCATACACATTAAGATTCCTCGTGATTGACGAGGACGATTGTATTTATTCATAAAAACCAAATAAAAATCAATTCAGTCATTTTTGAGAATATCGTGTTCAGACAGACAAATGTTTTGTTTATACTATGTAGTGATTGACCGAAATCTGTAGCATAGACGGTGATGTGCTCTTTACAAATAATTTAAATAAAAATGATGTAGTTATGCAAATTGAAAATTCGGATCAGATATAATCTAACTTGTAGCTTGGTCTCTACATTGTACGTATACAGATACGGTAAAGAGATCTTGTATTATCGGACAGCGATATTAACTTTAAGTAGATGACATCGGTGGTAACACCTGGTACACAACACAATATTTCACTGTAAGTGAGGGTCGATAAAATTTTATTTCCTACTACTAATGTCTATTTCTGATCGTTTACATTTGTGTCTAAGTGACCTGATATTATAATATTGGCTATGATATCATAGGACATTAAGTAAAATATTGCCTAGGATAATTCTATAGGATATACAAAACAAAATTGAGAATTATCCGAGACATCTGAGAAAAAAATGCAACAATTTTCAGTCGTGTACTTATACAAGCTTTATTGGTAAAGAGAAAACAATCTTAAACGGTATAGGAAATTCATGATTAAAAGCCCAAGAGCACATTACCTGCAGCTAACGAAATATAGAAAAGGATTCTACAACAAAATACACGTGTCATAAATGATGTGGCTCTAACGGACTAAGTATTAAATATTTCTTTGCCTATACAATGAAAACTTTCTATAATTTTCCCACACCTAGTTATCAAATGCTTTCTATGACATTATGAACAAATTGTGACAGATGAAATTAAGGGCAAAATACGAAGACTACCCATAGGCTGCAGTTTTATAATGGTTTGATCAGGTAAACATCTGGAGACATAAATTATCATGTCAGTGCTGATTGTCAAAGCACTTAAGATAAGTACAGCGACCAAATGGTTTGAACTAGAGTTGTGATCCTTAGTAATAAAGCACGACTGAATAGAGACAGTGATCTGGAGATCCAGCAAGAGAAAGAGGTCAATGTCATGCCGGTTCTATTTTCTAACATACCATTTGAATTTGTACAGAATATAACATACATTTTGAAGAGAGTTTCTTAGATGAGGAAACGAAAGCTCTACAAGATCAATTGCATGTCTATTTGCTGCCTGTAAGAGATGATAAACGATTTCTAATTTTAGTTGTGAGTATTTGTAAATAAGAAAATTTAAGCAGAAAGCTTTCGTCGAGTATCATAATTTTAAAGATATTTAAGAAAACGAAAAAAAATTACCTTCCCCCTATTTCATCTCACAAATAAAACCGGAAAATAATCTCGGATACATTCACGGTAAAGAACGAAACTGTTTAAAACAAGAATCACATTTGGATTTGATCGGTTTTATACATCAAAACTTTTAGTCATGTGGTCGATAACTAAACTCAGAGCTTAGAGACTTATAGCAACGACCGTATTTTACGGGATACTGTCACGTTCATGGATTTACGGCTGACTTGACGCTATGCATGGAATTTTAGATTGCGCAATGCTACAGCCCTGACGTATTATTTATTTCATCAAATCACTGATAGAGATCGATGTGGATAGCGAAATTGACGAAGAGGCGTTATTCTAAATTTATTCGATTAGGAATGTGAACATACTAAAAATATATATCGTAAATACGTTTTTCAGGTTATTTTACAAATTTTGTAAAATAACATATTAAAAAAAAATATCGTTTATTTGTTCTTAATTTATTACAAGGTTTATTAATACTAATAATGAAATTGTAACAAGGTTGAACCCGTACTTTGAATAGTTCTTGGAAATTTTAATGTAGGTAGACTTTATTTGTCTATATCGAGGCCTTAACATATTTTTTCGTCCGTCTGCCTGGTATAACAATAAAACCACCACACAGATTTAAATATACACATATTTGGAACTTACATTCTGAGTCATAATCTAAAACACTTTTCATCCAGAGAAATTAAAAACTTATTTCCGCGAATAGATGTTCCCGCGAAATTTTCTAAACCTAAGCGAGAATGGATTAAACTCATACGCTTGTAATAACAAGTAAATTATATATCTATTTTTTTAATTAATTATTCAGTTCTAAGAAAACTAATAAATAAACAAGTAGATTGCAATACATATTGATATTTTAAACAAAGAAAATACCTAGACATTCGCATTTGGCATCGAGAACTTAACCCTCACCCATTTAACAAATAACAGTGACAATCGTAATAAATTACGTGAAGCATGCATGATGTCATAGTATGTCATGCCTTCGTCAATATTAAGCGGTATCAAAATCTGGATATCCTCTCGAAGATATTGTCGAACAGCTGTCGTGAAGATGTCAGCATCAAACAAGAGGCCTGGTCAATTCTCAGCCTGTGCAAATTTTTACTACTCAATATAAATATATCTGCTATGAAATAACCTCATCTATATTTACGATGATGACGTATACGTACCGATGTGACGTGTGTCAGAAAGTATCGTTACACCAAAATACTAACTCGTCTAAAAATACTTTTTGCATTATGCTATCAAAAATCTGTTGTTTGCCTATACTTCACCTTTGATTTATCAATTTGATCAATAGTGATTCGATGCATAATCTAGTTTGTAATAACCTTCCGAGAATCTACCTATTTCCCTAAAGATAAACACGGAGACATTTGAAACACGTTGAAAAACGATGATTGCGAGAGACATTAACAAAGACCCATTGGAATTTATAATAATAGCTACTTATTAATTATAGTAAATCAATATGAAAACGCTCCTAGCTAGACCATATCGATCGTAAGACTTAAGATCGATCGACAGGACTGAACAGATGGCAGTTGGAGGGGTGATAGATTGCGTGTTTCGGTGGGTACAGGAAGTGGGAATACTTCGGACAGTGTAAGAACTTTTAACATTTAGGTTTAATTCTAACCCCTCCCCCAATTCAGAGTAAACCTCTTCAGTTTTGTTGAGAAATCTTTATCTTAAAGTTGTTTGCTATTAATTTAATGCCAAATCCGTATTACTCTGTTTATGGCAACATTATATACTGAATCGGGCCATTGCCTTTTGAGGTCAGCTCAGAGCGCTATGACATGGGATTCTTCAAAAAAGGCGCAAAAAGAAATCCCATTCTAGGCTTGCGATACATTGGTGACTCTATTGGGCACATTTACTTGGGCGATGATGACTATTTAACATCTGGTGGTGTTCTTTTTCGTCAGTCGTGAAAAACGATATAAAAATATGAAATTTCTTAAACATTTTTAGTGTTTGGGAAATATAACGTCGACAATATGCGGTGATGTAACTGATGAAAACTCAACTTTCATAAGACAGACTATTGAATATTTATTCCAAGGAGTTATGAAGAGAATTGGAGAATTACTCTCCGTGGGTAACATTGACCAGAGCTTCAGTATCGGGCCCACCGCCTCGTATTCGTACTTGTGAGTTTGGCAATGACTCAGAGCCCGATTGATATATTTGGATCATAATACATTTTGATGTTGCATCATTTCATGATAAGCAGTTATTATCATTCTGCTTTGTTTTAAATAATACAATAAAATGTAAATTGTTACATTTATTACACTCGGCGATGGATGGAACTCAAAAATTTTATATAATTCTGCAGATAATTAGAGGCATCTTTGACTATAAAAGATATTTTTATACACTTTTTAAAACGATTAAACCTGAAAGTTCCTGAATGTTGAAGGATGCAACTAACTGACAACTGCTTGGTGCACTTTAAAGCATTGTTAAATCAGAACTGCCACAAAAAAAAAAACATAAATTAACCTTTTTATCGTCGTAAAAAATCATTGAGAAGTCAATCCGGAAGTTAAAGTTAACGAAATAAACTTACAATTTATCAGGACTGATTAATTCCGCTGACGAAACGTAAAAACATGTTTTGTGCGCTTGGTTCCTTACTGGTATTCACAAAGAGCGGTATGGGGGAAGCAGTCTGAATAAAATATTAGTCGTGTAAGCGTTAAAATGTGGGTTATGTTTAGATATTCCTGAAATAAATATTTTAAACAATCCTAACAAATCACAGTGTAGTCGTTAACCAGTTTTGTTTAGCCGACTATTGTTGCTTCAAACAAATTTTTGGTCGGTTGGGAGTCGACGAAATTTACTTCCGATCCGTTCTATTTGTAGAACTAGACCGGTGAAAATACAGGGAATAATCTATTTTGAGGATTGGTCGTCTTGTATTGACTATTACGTGATTGGCAAAGACTGATCAATATCCCGTTTATAAGATAGATTCACGTGATAAAAAAACTTAAGAAGAGTGCCTAATTTTAACTCGTTTCAATGATTTGTGAGTATCTGATTACATATTACTAAATAAAACGGCTTACTCACGTCCTAGGTTACCCTGATTAACCGACTAGTTTCGGACTTACCCAATGTTCTTTCTCAAAATCCAAACTAAACTTAAAATGGTTAATATTTTCAGAAAACAAAAGCTGTTCAAAATTAGAAGTAAATTACTAAAATTATTACTTTAATAACATGTCTCACAACAACAATAAACTCGAATCACCAAGAAGCATTTAAAATGACGACGTGTTAATTACGAATTTTAATAGACATCGGCAAATAAGTTGTCATACAAATAGCAGTCGTGTTTAGCGTATTGTATGACGTTGTAATAACGGAGATTTATAGCAAAGACACAATGGTCATAATTTCCGAAGACACTGCGACTGGAGATTGATTGCTATTGTTGAGCAAATGTATTTGGTTTGACTGTCACCCAACATGGCTTCAGTATTTATGGTTGTTAGAATGAAACAAAGATAGATAATGTCACATCCTGCCACCACCAATTGTTGAATTTGAATTGTGAAATTTACACAACAATTTTTGTGTTGTAAATACTGTGTACTTAATACAATGTTTTGTGATAGAAACAGAAGCCAAAACCTAATTATTTTGAAATTTTTAACCGTTTCACTCTTTGTCTGTTACTGGATTACGCGGAAATCACTCAATTAATTTCGATAATACCGGGCATACTTGTCATTATAGTGAACGTGAAATGAATAACTATTTTAGCAATAAACTTCGAGAATCGATTAATCGAGTATTACAATTTCAACGTATATCACTATATGAAAACATTAAACCAATAATCGTTTATCAAGATTTCACTAAACTAAATGATGCGGTGAATTAACAATTTCAAAGTATAGTAATAGTAGTAAAACAAAGTCCAGTACGATGGACAGCAAGTCTTAAATATATATGTAAATACAACTATAAGATCGATCTATCGACTAAAGCATAATACAAAGAAAAAAGTTTTTTAGAAGACCGATTTGTACTATCGCAAGTTAACAGCAAATAATATTTAAAGTAAACCATCACTACTAGCGAAGAAACGAAACAACACAGTATCTGAGCCATACAAAACTTATCTTGAAAGTAACAAGGTAAAGGCGAGTCATCAAGCCTCCGTTATGCTTTTGCAAGAGGTCTGCTAACAAGCTAACAGGTCTGGTAACAAATGTTCCCAGCCCATCACAATTAATGCACTTTACATCGTTACTACGACACGAACCATCAGAGGGAGTTCTAGTCAAACACTGGCTTAAAAATTTAATTATTTTTATTATAGTTATTATTGTATCATATTTTATGCAATCGTCGGCGTTGGCATAATTAATTGGACTGCGCGAAAATAAAAGGATTTCGCTGAAAACCAACAGCTGTGGTTCTTGACCGTTTCATTGCATAGGCTGACGGCAGTCCTATTTCGTCATATATTCCGTATTGTATTGTTGACTTAATTAGTTTAAGTCTTTATGTCAAAATAAATGTTTTTCTCATTTCTTTTTAAAATAAGTAAATAAATAATAGTGATATAACTGCAGCGTGAATGTACCCCACAAAACACTAATTATTGTTCTACCCTCGGTAACCATCATCACGTGATCTACATAAAGATTATTATTAATATAAACACCAACAACCACCTTGGTTTCAATTCCTGTGACGTGATATTGTAGTATTTGAAACGAATTTTTCTACAACAACATGCAAGTTTTAAGAAAATACCTTATTTTAGAAATTTCATGATGTTTCTAACGGTATAATGAAGTCTACCGGCAAACCATTATAAGTTATGACACATTTTCCACCCGATATTCCAGTCGGCATTGATAAACAGATATATACATATCCAAATCCATGTAAGCAGCCACATTTTCGAAACATTTAGAAATTATTAACTCCACGGTACAATTTTCCTTTTCGCTCACCTATTTAACCATTAATAATTTTGTAACAGACGTTTTATAGCCCATTCTCGCCTTAATATCAGATCGCATGATTTACCTGTAGCCCGGCACTTTTAGTTTTAATGTTATTATCCGGTAATTTAATACCACCTAATTGTGTCGGCTCGAACACATATACGTGTAAACTTCACATAAATCAGGATTTATTGTATAGCAGGTGCGGCTATTATTAGAAATGGATCAATTAAATTCTTTATTTTTCTGTATAAATGTTTTAATGTTGCTTACATTAAGTACCAAACATTATCGTACACTAGTGGCCCCCTCCAACTTCGTACAGAAAGACAAAAATTTTCAAGATAGCCAAATCGATGTCAGTGAGTTATACAACGAATATTTATTCATGGATTTGGAAAAATAAATGGAATGTACAGACAGACAGACACTGCAGATTTATATAGTAGTATAGAATATACATTTTTAGTATCTCAAATAAATATATTATTATTATTATTTGGCGTATACTGTCTGTACAACATATACATACATCGTTTAGAGTTCAGAGTTCAGACACGCGAAATTGGAGATGGTGTAATTTGCCAATTATTCACTCCGATCGGCACTCACTCTCCATGCTTATATTCTCTGAACAAAAACGATTACATACCTAAAAATAACTATTATACAGTCGCAATTATCTCATTGGCTTATGTCATTATTCGTTGTAACAAAGAAGATATAAATAATAGAACTATGATAATGTACATATCTCGTAGGTGCAATAATTCTAGTGTGATACTTGATCTCGGTCTGCAGAAGTCGTAATATTGTTAGGGTACTGGACTCTATCAATCAATACTAAGGTAGTAACCACTTTCCTCACCCGTATACCCTAGGGAATAACAGATGTGGCAATTACGGTGCAGTTTGATAGGATTAAAATTATACTTTGATGTAATGAAGGCTTAAGGGCTTTTGATTACTTCATTAGGTGACACCCAATTTCTATATAATTATATACCACTATGAAAATTTAACAATTTGACAAACAAATGGGATATAAAGACAGACAGAAGCTGCAGAAAATATATATCTATATATATATTTGTAGGCTTTGTTAGTACATTTAACTTTTTTGTCATATTTAGTGATACATATTTATTTCATGACTCAATGACCCTAATTCTACCATTTTTTTTTAATTTTGTCCGTTTGTATGTCCTTTTATAACTCAAAAACGTGTTGACTAGTCTCGTGAAAATCAGTATATAGGAAGCACATGTAATTGCGCAAATGATAAGCTATATGTGATATTGGTTGACCTTATGGTTATAATGGAAATAATAATTAATCATTATTGTCGTATTTCTTCGGCATCCATATTCATTCGGCTCTTGACATCTGTGCCATAATAGTACTATATTTTTCTATAATTTATGTAACATACAAAGATTTAATGTACATAATAATGATATTTATTATTATACTTGTGTGCTATGTTAACGTTATAAATTGTGAAATATTGTTGGAGATACGAATAAATACATAAATATTACAGACTACCAGCCCCGTCCGACTTCGTTCAGGTTGAACTTTAAATTATATATAAATGGATATTAAAAATTTCATATTTTTTGCCTTGATAAGACATCGTTATGTTTACTGATATTCTATATTATATAATCTATCACATGTACAATCACGTTTTCTCGATGCATTTCAATTTTCATTAAGATCAGTAAAGTCGTTTTTGAATTACCTCGAGACGCACAGAGAAGCTCAACAGATTTATATATTAACCAGTAGTATAGATATATATGAACGATGTTAAAAAAAAAAAAACTTGATACTATTAAAATATCTGAGAAACGAAATTGCGGGTTAGCTAGCAAAATAATAGCATTTGTCACAGGCCCGTATCTATACATCGAGAAATTTTTAAAAATTACAACGTAGGTAGATTTTGTGAATAGATAAATTTTGGAACGTTTGGTCTGCTTGTCTTTATACATGTAAAATTTAAACCAATCAACAGGTTAAGATGATTTTTGGCGTAATTTCAATATATACTATTAGTTAATAATGAAACTTTATTACACTGCATAAAGTCTCTAGGTTACTATTCATATATGTATATGCGTTACAAACTATTTTCAACAATGGTACTTCACGATGTTTAGATAAAAGAAACGAAAAACAAAACTCTTGCACTACCATGTTTATTCCACAACAACAAAAAAATAAGAAATGTTTTGTTTTGAGTGTGGTAAGTACGCTCGGCGTACTGCTGGCTCAGGTAGGAGACCCGCATTAAATTATTATAAATTATTTAACTGGGAAACGAATACCTTACGTTACTATGTTTCCTGCAGAGCTGACGTTTGGTTAAAAATTACACATTTAATTCAGCCACCGAGAGCCCATAAAATAGAATAAGATAGGGGCTCGAAAGCTGTAAATCTGAAAAGCACTTTCAAGCTTATTAATTTTAAATAAACACTGCAAAATTGAACGCTAATACGACCGACACCCAACTAACTTACAAAATAAAGCAGTATGAGTGTGTGGGTGTAAAAGTTCTTTTTATTTATCTGAATTGTTTAGGTACTGTATATTCAAATTTTACACATTTAAACACTAGCACTAATCCCTTAATGACGAGTTGCATAAACATACATATATACATCAAGACACCAAAAACAAATCGGACGCGATAACAAATAATTATCTGTTACATAATATATATATATATATATATAGTTGAGGACACTGTATCCGAATTGGTAGTGTCTGTGTTTTTGGCTTGAGACCCAGTACTGCCATTCATTTAGGTTTTTAACTTGACTGACATTATTCCACAAACCCTAATTTTAATTGAAACCCATTCTCGTAATATGGTTTATTGAATACTTTTTTTCATGTTAATAGCCGACAAACGAGCAGACGAGCCACCTGATGGTAAGTGGTCACCGTCGCCCATGGACATCAGCGAGACCGAAGGTATCACTGATGCGTTGTCGGCCAGGAAATGAGAAGAAGGTTTGTCGTGAAGAAGTCGTTTGGCGGCTGACACAAGCAGAAGGGCGGTAGCTAGCCAGGCAGGCTTCACGGAAAGATAATAATACCAGGTTTATTAAATTTTGATTCCTTTTTTACCCAAATATTAGTGGCCACTGTAGGACACGGGTGCGTTTTGTTATTGGAAAGCGTACCCTACTTCTGGTAAATGCGAATTGGTGAAGTGACTAATCGCTTATTTAAACGTCGAAAATTCTTTAAACACCCAAAAACGTTCGACATGAACATCATGATATGACAATGCTATCTAACGATATCTAACGTACTTGGAACCACTTCATAATGTTCTGTTAATGAACGGTTTAAAAATAATTATATTTAATATACTATGTACGTTAAGAATGAGGTTAACTTAAGGCATACATATTGAATTTAATTATTGACATGTTTATCAGCGTAGTGCTTTGTTTTCAGGTAAAATATAGAGTAATCTAGACCAAAGTTAATAGACTAGCCTACAAACTCAATTTAATTGGTGTCTATTTTAGTAACTTTTTCTATTATCAGGAACTGACAAATTTAGTGGAAAAAAAAACAGAAGGAAATTAGTTAATCGATACCATATTTTGCGTAACATGTAGATTAAATAACAATTTTACATTAGCCTTATACGAGCCAATTACAATTATGAGTTACAAGTTGAAGAAAATTAACGAACCGATCTTGTGTATCGTCAGATAAGCCAATCTATTCATAGCTATAATTTTTAGGGCCATCAATCCTTAAGCGATGTGTAAAAAATTATGTATAATTTGAACAACTGGAAGTAGTTGTAAATTAAATTTAAAAAATCTTTTACACGCCTATAATACTCCCAGGTTAAGTACATAAATTATATCTAAGTTATGTATTTTATTGTTAACAGCTAATGGCAGCTTCAAAATCCATGTTTTTTAACATGATAAATTGATATTTTACAGTAAATTAATTTTCGTGAATCGATTCTATTATAGAACAAAGTTATTTAAACCGAAACGTAACCGAAGGGTCTTTATTGGTGTTGTGATTTCTAAGCTCATAACAAGTGTAATTGGGTCTCACTTTCACAGAGAATATTTTATTACGATGATCGAGAAATGACTATATAAAACTTAATAATCTGATATCATAGGAAATATGATAATAATGGCTGCTTATTAAGTTGTTGAAACGTTGCCCGTAGTATTGACTGATCAATTGTGGCTAATTTTAAAATATAAGTTGTTGAGGAAATAGCAGTAACGTACATTCAGGGCTGAGGATACGTCTCAAGCATTATGAACTTATTAAATTATGTGTTTAATATATTTATGTATTCTATTTTATTTATATGTTTAACAAACAATAAATACATAAGTAATTTATATTTATAACACTAAAGTACATATAACAAACAATCAAAAATAAGAACTAAGTGCGTGTGCGTGTGCGTGAGGAATTGGTCAATTACTTCACCTGAATACTGAATATTATCCGTACTTTGGCGGGTTGGACAATAATAAGTGGGATTAGGCAACTTAAAAGCGGAAGCGGTTATAGCAAAGGATGTAGAGGAGAGGATACTTTGTTTAAGACTAAATAATATATTTAGTTCAATAACATCGAATTGCTTTGAAACATTTGTTTTATTTTTCAAAGCTGGTTTCATAATTTTGAAATACTTAATTCCAGATATTCCGGAGAAAAGGAGGGCAGTATCATTTGTAATTATTTGACCACCATAACAATGTTACTGACACAGATCGTTAATTAATATAAAGCCAGAATAGCGTTGGTGAGACTAAGCTTCCCTGTGGGAATCCATATGCCGTGCGTAGTTCATCCCTGAGCCTGTATTCAATGTCCACGCTTAGTTTTTTACCAGTCAGGTAGTCTACAAAGAACTTTAAAGGAACACCTCTGACTCTGAGACGTTTCATTTTTTGTTTCGTTTCATTGCTTGGTTATGAGATTAGGTAATATATAAAACTATAGAGCATAATTATTTATAAATTAAATATTCATTGAAATAATGTCATAATTAATTATAACGAATTAAGTGTGATGTATAATGATCTACAAAGTTTAAGATTATTTTATTTTAAAAGATGTCCACTTAAATAACTACTTTGACTACTTCGTCCGTATTATTTATTTAAATATAATCATTGATATTGAAATGGAAGCTATAAAAATAAAGTAATATACCTGTTTTGATACGCAAAATGCGATAATAATCATTCGATTCCATTAAATTTTAACATAAACATCAAATATAATTTTGTGTGCCTAATACAATTTATAAAGATTATTTATATTTTATTGTAGAAACTGTATATTGAAATGTAATAATTTAAATATACGACATACATTACATTATTGTAATAGTAACAGTATAAGATGAATAAATGATAAAAAAGGTACGAATTAATGTAACGATTAAATATTAGTTATTATATTGTATTTATTTGCGTGTGAGTGTGTGTGTGATCTACTAATGCAAACGATAACTTGGTCGTTATTAATTATCATAAATCATTTTTCGTCTTTGTCAAAATATATAACGTCAAAATAATTTAGATTAAGCATAAAATGGACTTATAGATTTGCATAATGATTAGTGGGGTATTGGTTTGTATAATTTCTGAACGATTTGACCGATTCCGTTTACATTTACACATATTTTTGATCGTGACGATAGTTTAGAGTTATTACAAAATCCGATAGATGACGCTGAAGTCGAGTTATTAACAACTTAAAAATATAACATTATAAACAGGAAATATTTATTATTTAAACATAAATATACGCTCCTACTAAAACTCCAAAAGAAGAAAATTCTTTTTCGCGAGTGATATTGGTGATATTTCAAATATCTAACACACGAGAACAAATGTTTATCTATTCAGTAAATATTTATCTGAAACAACCGGAAATCAAACCCGAGTTTCTTTGCTCAGTTAGGCATTACCAATTAAGTCGTGATTTACAACAAACTACGAAAAAAAAATCCGAATGGACTCGCGTAGTACATATTTTTAATAAAATGTTCTGTGTATTTTTTTAAAGTTCTTGTTATAATAGTATATCTTCTTATATCCATACATACAAATGACTGAGCTGTTTTTTTTTAATATATAACCCGAGGCATACGGTA
Organism: Megathymus violae; assembly: GCA_003671415.1. Classification (NCBI taxonomy): domain Eukaryota; kingdom Metazoa; phylum Arthropoda; class Insecta; order Lepidoptera; family Hesperiidae; genus Megathymus; species Megathymus violae. The sequence continues at coordinate 6,251,918 of PDGT01000017.1, read as the reverse complement.
TTTTTTTCTTATTTTGATCCAAAATTAACCCCCTATAACAGTATTCCTTTCATATATAGTATTAAGCCAGTTCTCCGCTTTCATCATTGTCGGCCACACGCTGGTGGTTGTTTAATATTATGGACGTCCATGGGCAGCGATGAACACTTACCATCACGCGGCCCGTTTGCTGTAAAGTCCAAGATTAACTTCTTGCGCAATTTTTACGGACACACTCGTTCGACATGTACCAATTTTCGCAGAAAATAGGTTGCGCTAATACATAATAGGGCAGATAGACGCGTGATTGATCCTTCTGAGATACCATTTTTTCATCGTATGTTAGCTACAGAATCCTAAATCGATTTATATTCGTGGTAAGTATATATTTATTCTTAAATTACTCTTTACACTAATATATATTATTATTTAGTAGGGAAATATTAATTGCTTTGTTATAATGAGGTGCCTTCGTATCAATATTTGAATTCAATCCAATCGGCCCTTCTCCTGGTGCAGTCTGCTCAAGAATGGAGGAGAATTGCCTCGTATCATTGGATAGTAGTTCCTTACTGTTTGTCGTCATTGCGCTTCGAACCACTTAATTTAATCGACATTTCCTTTTATCAATTCTTTCCTCCGTAACTAGCTAGGACTAACAACTGCCTTCTAAAATCAAACATGAAATTTTTTTGCGTGTTTCGGCTGCAACCTAAGAGGGCCAGTAATAAGCTGTTTACCGACTTCCTTCTTTTGTTCCTTATTTTAACAATTTTTGTCTTACTGTCAGCGTATCTGAAATCAAGGTTTTACAGCGACATTACAGAGAACGATCACATTTTTTTTACACATTTTTTATTTTGTACAGATTCATCTCCAAAAATATAATTTTAATCGCGTGCTTCATGTGGACACGTTAAGTCGTTGGCCCTCGATTTTATCGTTAGATAGCAATCTTTAACAATATCCAACTGTAAGGAAACAACTGCAGGCATTAATTTTGGCCACTAACTCATCCCTTTTCCGCTCTGTAGCACTGTACGCTCTAAGGTTCAATTACGAGGTGAGAGCCATGCCAAAAGTTATCTTCTAATTGCAGTTAGTCAATTGGAATACGTTTTGTTGAATGCAATAGTACCTGTCATACAGTAATATGATATTAAATTCCTAATACTGAATATTATTCCTAACGCCCAGGGCTGGTAACGGAACCGCAGATCGGATGCCTTTGTTTTGACAGTAATTGTTGTGAATCGCCTGTGTCGGCTATTCGTTGTACAAGCGCACAGTGCACTTGGTCTAAACTTGGAACAGTTCGTTGTTACTGTTATATACAAAGTTGCGATGTACATTTTTGTAGATCGCAAACGTGATTGTATGTATTCAAGCTGTTTTTTATTTATTATATTTGAAATACTAAAGTAGAGTATACAAGACCAAACTTAATGCTTATAGGTATTCTCTGGTTAAGTTTGGCCAATAGTGAAAATGTAAGATAGGTGCAGAAAAAGAAAATAAGACTAATACATAAAAGTACACAACAGATTGTTCCAGATTCCAATGATAAATATAAATAAACAACCACTATGTTAGTAAACAAATGTCTGCCCCGGTCGGTAATCGAACTTAGGATTCTCTACTTTTCTGACAGGATCTCATCTAGCTGTACTAAGGGATATTATCCTATTGATTAATAATATTCCGCACCTTAAACTATTTTACTAATTACAGCTTATGATACATTCAAGAAGTTTCATCCGGTCATCAGACAGGCGCTCAGAAAAATACGTAACAGATTATATAATAGAGGGGAACGCGAGTTCATTAAATAATTGAGTAAAAATATATATTAACAATTATTTTTGTAACAAAATACATAATAATTTCATACATTTACTGAAGTGGAATTTAATTTAGTCTTCGCGAGAGATTTATCAAATTATTTTTAATGTCACGTCATCACCAAACATTTTTCCTATGTCTATCTGTCTAAACAAGAATTCTACGTAAATCAAATTAACTTTTTTTTTATTTTCAATGAATATTGCATACCTACGCATTTTATACCCATGCGAGTTAGATGCAACAGCCCGTACAAGTTTTGTAGGAGCAATACATTTACCTAACTGTGCTATCAGGAAGGATACGTCCGTGAGTAATTCATTCTATAGAAGCATATTAATTAGCTGAGATGGTAGATTGTGAACTGGATTATCAGGTGAAGCCTACTCACGGTTTGTAATGTAATGAATAAGTTTGGTATCTTGATTCTGGTTACAATGTGAATAATTACCTACGTATCCGGTACAAAATAATTTTATTATGAACGGCGCATTAAGGGTTTAATTATTGAAACTCTTTTTATTATCTGCGGTGTCTATATTATATAGAGAAATTTGATTAAGTTGGGGAGCTCCGATATAGTGTAGATTTATCATTATCAAGAATGGAGTAGTTTCTTCATTTTGATGAAAATATAATTTTAATCTTGATCAATGCGGTCGTTATATATTAAAATTATAAGTGGCACTCACAATTTTACCACATATGGTAAAACACGATATCCATCCGTTCTTTTCTTTCTTTCATATGGTAGTATAAATTTTAAACAGGTACCGTTGCTCTGGAGATTACTCTCCAAATACACTAAAACTCACAAAATTTGCACTCTATCTTGATATATTATTATAAATTCTTATACTTTTAATGGAAACAATGAGAATCTTATTCTTAACAACAGCAATTAAAGGAGAGCTCATAAAAGGTCAATGACGTCGTCATATACAATGAACATGCCAAATTTCATGAAAACTTAATTCAGTGTTATTTTATATTTATCAACTTTTACATTGATTAATTTAAAATAATGATTGTAATAACATCATACTAATAAAGCAAACTGGCATTGAATAAATATGTCACACCCCTTCCACATTATCCTAGACATTGTGTCAAATGCCAACAACACGAAATAAACGTTCCGTTGTCAAAAACATTCTCTAAACTAGAAATTAAGCCGTTTTCTTTGCACCCTTAAGTAATTGGAAAATTTTCTAAACTTAAACATTATCATTAACGACCAGGTGTGATCAATTAATGTAATTTTTTTTGTAGATGCAGTAAATTTGCAGATGGGTATTTACAAATTGTACGTACTTTCGTAAAATCACTGTAACCCATAAGTCAGTCTTTATGAATTGAAACGTGTTTAAGGAACTATTTTCAAAAGTAATATTCCTTTTCAGTCGCACACGAAATAGAGTAAGTTAAAGTTACATGAAGCTTAAATAAAAATGACAGATTTTTATTTTATTTTGCACATATCTATTATCTCAAAAAACTTTCTCGACAAATCATAATTTGTTAAACATCTCGAAAACTAAGGTTAAAATTGTACCGTAGGCCATAGCAACAGTAAAACTATAGGAGAACAAAATTAACGGTTATATGAATTATTTGATATAGGTATTAAAAAAAAAATTATAAGGAGTATTATTTTCTAATGTGTAGTAATAAAACGTAGTAGTCTGTACGAGTAGTATTTTCGTCATGTACGGTCATTCTGAGGCACAATTTAATATCAGACAGCCACAGTTAAATTAACAACGGTCCGCTAACCTGGAGCAGAACACGGCTGGTCACGTTCCAAACCTCATTACCTTATTAGGTATCCCTGTGGGGCTGTAATAAGCTGACACTGTTTATTTTCACATAAGAACAAGCTTGTTACGTAAGCAAACACACCTGAGTCAAATAACGAAATAATGAAATTGAGCTGAACACGCCTGGCCGCAACCGGTGGGAACCTGGATACAAAATTCCGTGCCCTTTTCGCATACGTTCGCCTTTTTCGTACGGATGTACGGCAATTTAGCAGCTAAATTTAACTTCAGAAATAGTTTCCTTATGGAAAAAATGTTTGTAAAGGCCGATTTTGTTTGATTTTTATTTTGTTTGTCGCACGTATGGTAGGATAAGAACAGTTGAAATTAGGACTCCACCCAAACCTGAAATCAAACCAACTTTGCCTATTTAAGTTGCAGCTTAAAATCGAAAAATTTACACATATCCACCTTACTAGTCAATATGCAATTCGATTGTTGTTTGTAGCCTGCTAATATTGCGTTAAAGATAATGACTCTCATAATTTATCGGTACCAAGTGTAGTGCACACTGCATTAGATGTAATTTGTGATGCAAGAAGAATGATGGATCAGGGGCCGCGGGCGTCGACTGACGGCGTTATATTCGAGCCTGTTTCAAGCTACCCTCAGGCGGCGCGTTTAGCCTTCGTCTAGCCCAAAAGACACGGAAAATAGGATAGGTACGTAAATTACCTAGATTTGTGATAGAGCTTGAACATAATTATTTAGTATGTATGCGATATTATACAGGTACACATTAAGTTGAAGCGCTTGAATCTCAACGAATTATCCGAGTTAAATAACTTCGAGCGCGGTCTGCAGCTGGATTAGTGATCGTGGTCGCAAAATACCATGAACGCGTCCGGTGTCGGTGCCAATGATCAGATTGTTATTGTTAAACTATAATAAAAGTGTTTCAGCGGCGTAAAAAGTTTCTACACTTGGATTACTCACTAAAACCTTCTCCAATTCGCATGCAAGTATGATCCAGGCCTTCTAGATTACTAGATTGGTGCCCTTAAGTGGGCAGCTAATGGGTTAAAGATACATGTTTTTGTATATCTGTAACTAAGTTCAACTAAAACCACAATCCTATCTGTGACAGATCACAGTCTTTGATGTATAAGAATAATATTAAACATGATAAATTATATTACTATGAAAACGATTTTTGTTGGGCTATATTTGTATTGCAAGTAGATATTTTCAAGCCAGTAATGCTGTTGAAGCTAATAGAATGGTCGGCAACATTTCGATGATGCCCTTGGTATTCCTGAAGTCTATGGTGACCATTTTTCATGAGGTGCCTCGTGTGTTCGTTTGTCGACTAGTCATATAAAGAAAATGTTGTTATCTGTAGATTTCAAAATCGATTAACCTTATGCGTTTCTACAGAAAACATGAATTAATTCACAGGTATATCAACGTGTAACCGATACAAACAAAAATAATGATCTACCTAATTATAAATGAAATTTATGAGCAGGCTGTAAAATTGAAATAAATTAATATATATGAGTATAAAGGGAAGTTTCTTAACTGGAAACATATTTTTTTTTGATATTCTCTGTTTGTACAAAATATCACGCAATAACTGCTGAACCAAACTTGACTTATTTTTATAGGTTTGAAAGCTGAAGGATTAAATTAAAAACTGTTACATAAAAATCCGTTGGATAAAATCTGAGTTAAAGGTGCACGACGATTTTGAATGCTGTTTAATGAATTATATCATACGAAATCGCTGGCAAAGTCCCGTTCATCGTTCATGCGAAAATCGTAACTAAGGATTATCACACCACACGAGTAGAAGGTAATGCAATATCGTAAATTGCAAATCCTAGTGTCAGTGCTATATAAAGCTGCCATATCAAAGTAACCGGACCGATCCTGATAGACCAGATTAATGGCAAACTTAGGCCAGTTAAGAAGACAGGCAATATAGCTAATTGTATCGTTTATATTATATAGTTCCTTATAATACGATCGCTTCGTAATATTTCACAGAAATACCGACAAGAAAAAATCAGCACGATAATCATATTCCGGAAATGCGGAATGTAAATTAGACTACCTCCCCAGGGATTTAATTACACTTGATAATAAACGAAGCCTATACAGAATATTTAGAACAGTTGCTTAAAGTTGCTACGTAGAATTTTTTCTGCATTTCGCATTTTTACTAGGCAACGAAATAAATATTACCTTCTCACTCGTATAATACCTAGCAGCTGGTATACCGCGATATTAAAAACTCATTTAGATAAACGATATTGGAAAAATTTGTACTGCCTAATCTTTCTTTCTTTTTATTTGTTTTGTAATTGTGAAACTGCGAAAACATGCAAAGTAAATAAGCTTACCCGTATCGATGTCTTGTAAATTGTCTTATCTTATGTCTTACCCATAGTAAGTTACTCGCATGAGTATGTATGCCTCACTGAACCTTACTAAGGTCACTCGAAATTTAAACCTTGAATATTACCATATTTAATATTTCATTGTTATTTTAAGGAAACTTCGTAACTAGAGTAACACATTTCATTTGATGTCGCTTTTGTATCTTAAGTGATTTCATTTAATATATTTTACGCGAACTATATTACTATGTAAAAATATGAAACAAATTAAGGGTTTTCAGAATAAAGATAACTTAATTAAAACAAAGAACAAAACACTGATCTATACATATAACAAAAAATAACTGATCGCTTTCTGTATATGAAGGATGTATGAGAAAAATTATTATTAGGGGCCTTTGTTAACGCAATAGAACGCAAAACAATAGTTGTTAGAATTTTTGTTTGTTGGTCTGTGCGTTAGTGCGCGCTAATCTCAGGAACCGCTAAGCCGATTTTGTTATGGTTTTCACTAATGCGTTGCAGTAAGTTAAAAGTTTAAAGTTCGTTTCATTTCAATCTGTCCATAAATAAAAAAGTTATTAATTAATAAAATTAATATTCTAATTCAAAGAACGAGAAAAACCCACTTCTAAAACAATGCAGGTGCTATTTACAAACGAAAGGCGTAGTTTTTCTGAAGCGAAGTGTGAGTGGTTTTCTACTGATTAAATATTGTATAGAGTTCGTAGTTCAAAAACATAAAACCAAATCAATCATTTACGTTTTAAAAACTAGGTTCTAATCACTAAGTTTGCGTTTGGCAAGGAACAAAGATGGTAGTGCCACCGTTTTCGAACCATAATACAGGTTCTGGCTGTTATATTTATAGTTAAATTGAGTTGCACCCGGTATCGCATGTAAACCGTCACATTTTATGGGCTGGAAGTGCGGAGACCGTTATACGATTATTTACGGAGCTAGTAGACATCTAGGCACGTTTTAAAAATTACTACATATAATATGGACGTTATCTCGGAAGCGGTCTCATTGTGGTCTTGTTCTACAGTAGCCCCGTAAACGACATTGAATTTAATCAATGATTTGTATATTAATAAAGTAATACGGAAAAAATTGAAAAATCCATAAAGTAATAAGGACATATACTTGAAAAAAATGTTGATAAACAAAACAACATGTACTCTTTTTAACAAAATGTTCTATTTACTAAAATCTATCAATTAAAAGTTAAGTTAAATTTAAAATTTAACTTTTAATTTAAAATTATAAAGTAGCGTTAGATGGTAAAGTGTTTAAGAGAACGAGGAACTTGCTTGTCAACTAGTTTTCCGACACCAATCGAAACACATTTCATTCTAGAAGCAGTCAGCTGGGTAGCTAACCTAGGCAAGTAATGAACCCTACCGTTTACACAGTGAATACCATAGGCGATTCACTGACTCCTTAGCCCTGCGACCTCCAACAGAAGAGTCCTCATGCCTCGTCCGTTGTTCAGAGGTCCAACACGAACAGGGGTGATTAGTTTGGAGCTTCTATTCCGAAATGTTATATATTTTATTAATAAATCTTTGTTTCGGAAAACCCATTCCATAAAATTTGGGTTAGTCACAATTTAATAAAAATAAATAGTTCGTTCCACTACAATGTATAAAACCCGCTTAATTTAGTTTATATCGGGTGGGATTTTTACCAAGCATATTAGCTTATATTGCAAAAAAATATCATATGAGTATAAAGCGTAACACAGCGTAAAAACGTAGTGTGAACCAAATGACAGCATTTAAAACGAACCTTTTGCAGCGTGAAAGTGGAAGTCGATTGACCACATGAGTGTGTGATTACTTAGTTCCTTGTTTAAATAGTATCCAGTACATCAACTGTGATTAATTTAATATGAAATAGTACCTACCACCATTTCCATTATTAGACTAACTGTTTCAAATATTACAAAATATTTAACTAATTTTTTCAGATTCCAAAATTTTGTAATTGTATATAAACAGGAAACAAATATATTGATACCTTGTTTTACATAGATACATTAAATCAGCTTCTTGTCAGTAGATGCCACCACCAACACAGGGTAAACAGTTTAAACTTGGAATACTAGTTGAATCTACTTCATACTAGATGGCGCTGTACTTTACTAGTTCATAATTACTCATTAGAGTGTACGAAGTATTAATGTTAACATAAAGCACACAAATTCGACAATATTTAAATAAGTCCCGCGAGAATAATAAATAAGAACAAAATACTATAGGTACAGATGCAAACTTCCAAAATGTATGTTTTTTATCTACATTGATATAAGAATTCCATTAATTGTATTGCAAGATTTTTTTTTAAATTAAAGACCACATTAAAACAAAACTTTAAGTGATAGAAATGCACTTACCATACAGTCTCCCTGCACACAAATAGCTCGGAATCCTGGCTTTGTACACGGTGTACCGTCAGCTACTAACGCCAAAGAGGCATAAAATTGCTGTCCGCGCGGTCTGCAGTTAAGCGTACAAGGTGCGTTACCTGTAAAAAGAATTTAATTAATATTAATAATAGCAATAAATTAAAATTTATCTTATTTAACTTTATTCGGCATTCTCGTAACGTATAGAATCCTCTTGGAAACCTGCCCATTGAAATGCCAATAGACAGATATTACCTATACAGTGTCCAGTAATGAATGGATAACCTTGAAATGGGTTATAGCTAAGCTTATGGCCGTTCAGATAAAATAAACAAAAATATATCCTTACTAGTATCTATCTTAGATGTGATTAAAAAAAATTGTATATTATTATTGTTCACTGGGCTTACAAATGAATGAACTCCATCGCTTTTCATTGTTATATTATAATACGTTAACTAGATATTGTAAACAATGTTCCCATATTATATGTTTGGTACTTTTATCAAATTCCCCAGATATCCACAATGAAAAATATTATATAACTTTACCATACTTAACATTAAATCATTGGTTTTATACATTGGTTTTATGCATACTCGGATTTAAAGCACACGAAAAGCTTACTTTTTGTATGTTAGGTTAATACGATATTTATCTTCGCCACTTGAAAAACAGCTTTTGATTCACCACTGATTTTCATTTACTGAGTGAAGTAACGCTTCTTGAATTTCGAACAAGCATAAAAAATAAATAAATAAAATGTGTATTGGATACCTGCTTGAAATATAACTCAATGAAAAAAAAAACACATTTTGAGATTGGAAAAAAAAACAAAAAATATTTTTTTGCCATAAAAATCTCGGGAGCGATACCTAAAACGTACAATTTCTTCTGCGATTAGGAAATTTTACATAGAGCCAATTGTTTTTCAGCCTGAATTATCAGTAATTATTCCAAATCAACCGAGATTCCCTTGAGACAATGTTTTATGCTCAACTACGGTGAGAATACGATATTCATATTCAATATTACTTATTGTTATATTTATAACTGCTATCTGAAGATAAAAGATAATGAAATATAAAACGTAGTTTAACAAAACTTTGCCAAAATCACAATATATTTACTCATGAAAAAAAAATCTCGATTCTTGTTTACTCGTACATCAGTCGTTTGCTCAGAATTCTAACTTAAATTACTTTGCTAGCCTGAACCTAACTTAGAGATCTGTAAGAGAATCCCACAGAACTATGTTACCTTTACAATAAAACTAAATAAAGTAAAACCAACATCAAAATGTTTTATTGTACTCACCGTCGACGTAGGGCACCCATGTGTAAAATCTTCCGCGGAACGGTCTGCGGTCGTACGCCGCGCATTGCTCTGCGCGAGAGTCTCGTACCGGGCCGGAGCAGGGCTGCCAACATATTGTCCTAATTACTTATTGGGTATGTCGGTCAATGTGTTGATTTGAGGTTTCATGCATCATTGCACTGCGAATGCATTGAAAATGTAGGCGAAATGTATAAGATGTCCAAAGTGAGGTGTGCATTGATATGATTACCTATAGTGATGAAGGTTATTGGAAAAAAATCAAATGAAACGAAATGCTGCATTATAGTAGAAAAGATTTAATATCTGTTAACTTCATATTTTTTTAATTTTTACTACATAATTACAAATATATTTAGTATGTTTACATTAAGCACACCTTTGCGAATATTGTGAAGAAAGTGTAAGTACAAGATTTCACTTTGATACTAGGTGCACTAGCTTGAATTTAAACCTGAATCTCTTGATATTGAGAAATTTGGCTATTACATGCTAGGAGTACTTAGTGTAATAGGTAGATTTTCTGACAACCGCGCAATGATGTTCTAACATTAGTTGGAAAAAGTTAGATACGTACCGCAGTATTACACTCGTGGTAACGTCGCGCGAGACCCGGACAATCGAGTTCAGGTCCAACGTTGCGCGCACGGCGTGATCGACCTACACTCCTTACAAGCTTTCTTCTTTTTCTGCTGCGACGCCATCTGTGAAGCGAATATGACTCATTGTTAATTAAGAACTAACTACTTAAATACTACCTTTGATTATATATATTAATTAACACGTCAAACATGACACGAAGTATTATCACCTTCTGTACATGTCGCAGTTCTCTTCCTCTCAAAGTGAGAGGGGATAAAAACATACACAAAATTTATGTATTGAACAAGTATAGGTTGGCATACTTCGTATACTTTTGAAGACATTACCCAAAATTTTCAAGTATATAATTTACTTTATGTTTTCCCCACACAGAATTTGTGATTGATTAATTAATTACTTAAATCAATGGTCACACAATAAGTGGACAAAACATTAAACATTTAAGCAAACTTACATCAACAACAAACATCGAAACTTTTCCAAACCATATATCTTATTCTTCCTAGCAGTATTCAATAGAATAATTGTTGAATTGATAATTATGTAATTAAGCTCCGCTTCTTCCGCCAGTGCGAAGTTCCGCGATCGATGTAGACATATTTAGTTGTGCTTGCTTCTGCGTAATAATTTTACAGAAGAAATTTAAAAAGTATGTAGTTATTCGTGATGTTACGAGGGGCAACGAGCAGCATAATTATGTCATAGTGTTGTACTTCTCTAACTAATTGTTTCGATCAATGTACCTACCCAAATATTGCGGTGCACGTTTCTCTTTATTAAATTTATTCCGAATGCGGAACACTCAGCGATTATTTATTATGATTATTTTTTCCAATCTAATTTTATTTTAAATATTTTTAAATCAAAGTAAGTTAAAATAGAAATACTAACAGCCAATAATAAGAAGCATAGCGATCATCTTTACGAGCCATCAGTATAGAAATGCTTTCCATACGTTCCGAAAACGAAATTTGGGCCAGCGCGTCTGTTCCTCATATTGGATTCTTATAAATTGTACTCAACGCGTCGTCAGTTCATGCACGTCATACCAAATACAATAACACAAAATGGCACATATGTTTGTCAGTGAGTGGGGCGCACACAAACGAATGTACTTTTGCGTCATGCCTGCTGCGAAATTACATAAAAGCACGTTATTTTTAACACTGTCTGTCTGGTCGTTTTTTGTGCAAACTAAATCATTTTCGCTCAATTTTGCTTCGCTCCACATAACTTCACTCCATTCCACTGCACTCCATTCTAATCTGACACCGTCATTGCCTTAACAATAATAGATCCTATTAATTCCTATTTATACTCACACATTGTTATTGTAACGTAATGATAATATATATTTTCCTCTTATCGTGCCTGAAGAGATGTAACTTCAATTATTTAATTACGTACAAGTTTTCATTTAACTAAACAATAAACTTTTACGAGTGTTTTTAAAATATCACTTCATACACCTTAATCTCTGTTCTCTGTACTAAGTATATAATATGTTTGAAAAAAATATCTTAATTCCATTAAATATAATATTTATCATTATCATCCCGTAAACTGAAAATAATAGTAATAACATAATCACGTTACGGATTATACGAGTTTGTAGTTCTCACTTTATTAACATGAAGATATCAGCCACTTCGTTCAAATTGACACAAGCAATAAAATAATAGCAAACTTCATTTATAGCGAATATGAGACTTGTAATGCTGAGTGTAGTAAGCTTATGATAGGTAAATGGAATTAATCTGTTTTTTCATGGTATGAATACAGCTAACAGGAAAAGATTGTGAAAGTTAAAGAACTAAGAGAGCGACTGGTGCCAGTAGCTTTGCGGCTTAATTGCTTTCTTCGGAGCCACGTGTCTCTAAGTGATCAGTTTCCCGTGAACATTCATAACACCAAATTCAATCAATTTAGATAATTGGTCAATACACTTATGACACGTTATTTATCATTTAAGAAAAGAAACGGTAAAAGAAACTTCTCAGCATATCAAAACGAATACTGACGCATTGCCAGATAAGAAGAAAGCGGGAGACCAGATTGTTAATTGGTTTATTTAGGTAAAAACATTTTCCGATTGGTTCTACACTTAAGAGCCCTCCCACCATGCACGAGTACCGTGTGGATTCAACTGGGTAGTATAGAGGTCGCTGCTTGTAATACGAAAATACTACTGCTATTGCCAGCCCTTGTTCAGTGGGGTAGCTGGACGAAAATCAAGTGGCAAATAATTGTCTTTTTTAAGCGTCGGAGTAGTGACATCGGACATTTTTGTTTCTGTTAGAACGAACAATATAATAACTTTAGTCTGTCTGGTATGTGAGAGTATTGTTTCAGTGATCATACTCATCATCGAAGCCCTCCTCCGCGGCGGGGCGCCACACACTGTTGTGTTGTAATTAAAATTATGAAATTGTTATAATACCGAACTCATCGCCACGAGCCGCCTACGATTATTTTTCTTTAATTACTTCTCGCATTGATCTTTAGCGATGATACTGGCTCCATATCAACTCTTCACAAGCCTCACTTTCATTGTTTTGATTGATACAGAAGTGATACGCGTAGATAGATATGTTGGTCCCTCCCAAGTCGTTGAATGTCGGTTGTTCTATATTAATGAGGAGTCGAACAATGACAGGTTACGTTGCGTCATATTACACAGATACAATCAAGAGTTAATTCCTTTTGTAACGTTCTACAGATTAATAATATATGTATTTAAATGTAAACGTGTAGGTTTACAACCATATCTCACAACTTGTGTCTTTTGAATAAGCTCTTGGAGTGTCTTTTCGTAATTATGGCCTATGTAATAAGATTTAAATGGCTCCTTTGATGTCACAGTCACCAACCATAGGGTTGGCAATGATGACGACAGATGGCTTGTGTGTTAGTTTATCGGTAATTGACATAAACCATAACATATTTTAAGATGTTATTTGAACTAGTTTTAATTATCTCTCCCTTCTCAGGCTTATTTATATATTCTTATATTATATATTCTTATATTATATATTCAACTAAAATGACAGTATTTTACACCAACGATTAAAGAATACTAACTTAATATAAATTGGGCTCACTGGAAAAAACTTCTGATTAAGAACAAGTAATGCCTTTATACAAATTTTTCGTTTGGTTTCCTGTAATGTTATTGTGTGTACAAATGAAATAAATAAATAAACTTTCATACAATATCTAAAGCTAACCTTTATTAAAGTATAATACAAAAGTTATACACGAATACGTTCGATATTCTCGACCACAAGCCATAAATATCTTTGCTTTGTTTGACCTAAAACGTCCCAGATAAATCCATTCTCGCAACTGAAACATATTACTACGCCATTGGCATCTTGTTAACACGCCATTTGTCTATAGCTTCAAAATGATACACGCTGATTCAGCACTTATTCTAATGGTTCAAACAAACATATAGAAATCCTAAAAGCGATGCAAACAAAAAGATAACAATCATGCATTAGCAAAGGGCGTTAAGGTGTTTATGCACTAGCTCTGTTCACATTATCTTTATTTACAATATGATTAAATAACCTGCCTGAATCCTCTATATTTTGTTAAAAATCACAATGAATAACAAAATACTTGGGTTAAATAATGTTCTTGTTAATAATTAGTTGGTAACAGTCAATCAGACCTGTTTTTTAACATAATACTTTAATTATATTCAATGCTAATAACAAAACTGTAACGGGATCTTATCTATACAAAGAATATTTTGAATAAATTTTAGTGTAGATACAGACTGGGTTATCGATGTAAAGCTCAAAAAATATTTGTGTCTTTCTGTCTATCTGACCATATACAACACTGAACAGATTTGGATTATACGTGGTATTTTAGTCGCTTAAAATATGGGTTATAATCTAGGATACTTTTTATTCCAGGATATGGATCTGTTCTCGTGTGAGAGGAAATAAAATTTAATATTGATATTCTGTTAAGAAGGTAGGAAATAAATTTTTTACTGGTATTAGATACTGTAAAAATTTAATACGTTTCTCATTTTTGGAACTACAAACATCAATTTCTAAAACAATGCACGTACTATTTCTAAACGTAAGACGTAGGTTTTTTGAAGGGAAGCGATTTCGGGTTACTAGTTTTCTTATAAAAATTTTCATTATCATTCGTTTGGTGAATAAATTAAAATTTAATGGATGCTCAAAAGAATGCTGATTAAAATAACATTACAAATGTATTATAAAAAATATAAATAAATGCCTTTTAATTTATCCAAGATGACAGCCACCGTAACTCAGCTCAAAAAATTCAACTTAGCTATTAGTGATCTATAACTTTAAAATTTTGATAGAATGATAAAACTAATAAAGTTGCTGTATTTGTTACCAAAAAGAGAAGTCTTCACAAATTATGACCTTATAGAATTAAATTAAAATAAATGTTCACACACTCATACGTCTGCACTAGGATTCTGTGTTACGGGTGACATGAACATACAATTAGACATCACAAATACCCACGACCCGTAAACAAACAATTCTCTATCACATAATATCACATACACAGGGTCACTACCAACTGTGTTACAAGGAAGTCAGTAAATAAATGCACAAATGCTTAACGTTTATTGCACGGATCTTATACAAGACGCTTAAAATGATTGTCCGTCAATCAAGAGCGCTGTCGAAAATCTGTTGTAACTTGTATACTAAAGACGAACGCATGTTTTGTATAACGTTCAATATTACCTTAATTTGGTATGTTGGACGCGAAAAGGGCGGCTGAGGTCAGCCTTAGACGTACTTAAGATACCCTTTGACTCCATACACTGAATGCAGTGTGGAAAATTAAACGAATTTTTTTATTTTCAAAATATATTTTTAGTCGACGCTGTACAACCATGTAGAACTGTTGTAAAAATTCAGTAATAACACTTTATTTGAGCCTCATACTCTACTGTTATATTTTTAAAGTATAAGTCTTGACAGACTGTTACATTTAAATTATTCCAGAACTTGTTGATACCTCGACTACCGTGTGATCTAGCGGATTATATGCTAGGTATGCACAATTTCTCGACACAAAAAATATATTGTGTGAATATGGGTCTTCTATTTAAATGTACTAATAACTTGCCTGCACTTCGCTTAGAGAAATTTTATCGAAATATTTACAGTAGCAATCTTTGTACTAGTTGAAGCGACCAATTCTTTTGACTCTTGTATAATTAATAATAAGATCATAGCATCTTAATACTACTGTACTACTATAGTATATTACTGTTACCATTACAACACATTCTTAAATGATGGCCTGAATGATAAGTATAGACGTACCACGCAAACTTAAATAATTATTATGTAACTAATTTTTATTACTATTAAGAATAAGTACTAGATTAGTGTATCAGCTTTATCGATGCATGGTTTAAATGATCAATACAGTATTAAGAATTATAAGTAATTTTAAAACGGACAACATTTTGCCTAAACATAAAAAACAATTTTTCGCCCTTTATGACCTCGTTAAGTCAAGAGTCAATCCATTAAAAAAAACAAAGCAGAATCAAGATGGCATTGTTTGGAACGATGAAAAATAGAGGGGTTTATCACCCCTCTATTTTCCCTTTGTTTTGTATAGGTAAAATCACATCATAATTTTTGAAGCCCATATACCCGTAGTAATCTATAAGTGATTGCATGATAATCCCTAGTTGTACCTATCCCTGAGTTTTAGTTTCGTCCTGAGACCAGAGCATCATAGGTTATTCTCACAGACCTTACCTCTAAGGTATCATGAATTACACCACAATATAATAAATGCATTTTAATTTGTCATACGCCAAGTATATTTGGAAAATAGTTGATTGTGCTTTTATGAGTCAATTCATATTTAATCAAACCTGCAATTTAACATTGTGGCAGGTGTTAGGGTATACGCTTTGTGCCTTCTCGGTTTGTTAAAATTTGTACTTGATGAATAAAAAGTCGTATCGGAGACTGGCCACCTCCCCATGACTTTGTACACATTTTATTAAAATTTAACAGTAGGTACATATAAAAAAGGCCGGATTCCAAAGCATGGTATGTAAGTGAGATATATACGATCGAAAACTTCATAAAACCGACGAAGAAAAAAGTAATTATTTTCTCTTAAAGCTAACACGAATTGAAAAATGAAATATCAAAAATATATAATTTTTTTTTTCTGTAGCGATGATTCTTATTAACGATGCATACACATCTCAATTCATTCGAGACGGGAATCATATCCGCTATTCAAATATTCTATTGCATCATGACACTTAATCGTACAACACTATTTAATATTACAAAATACGACAGCAGCTTAAACAAGGCTTACAATATACAATCCAATACGATTCAATAAGAAATTATATCCAAATCCATTCACCTCCGTAAAAAAATTGTTGAGATAATAATTATAACGAAGTATTTAAAGATTTAGAGAATCTGTGGTAGTAGCTATTTACTTAAGATTAAGCAAGAGTTAAATATTTCATAAGATTCAATGCGATTCAATAAGATACTATCCCCGGAAAGTACGTAAATTAATTACATGTTGCATAAAATGAGAATAGAATATACTAGTAACAAATATATCCGTCATTTTTATGAACTTCTAAGTATATAATCATAAATGGTATTTCTGTTGTGAAACAACTAGTATTTTTTTATAAGAGAATGATGATGTTATCAAAGGTGTATAAAGTCTGCCAACCCGACTTGGACACCGTGGCGGTGTATGGCCTTAACCCCTCTCATTGTGGGAGGATACCCGAGCCCAGCAGTGACACAATTATGGGTTGTTATGATCCTGAACGAGTGGAATGGTAATGTTTATTCGTATTCATTCGATAAATTAGCAGCTATGTAAAAATTCTAATGAGTTCAAGTTCCGTACTTTTATACCGTTGCGGTCGATGCACTCTAAGCAGATATCACGCTTTTGCAAATGCAATTTGATTACGGCAATTTTAACCTAACGGACTTGTTCCGTTACGGCTGTCATTTTACTATCAATACCCATGAGTTACGCGTGTTGGAAGTTATGGCTTCCATGTATTTGAACGTTTCCAAGTATAAGTATTGAAAACTTAATCAATTTGCAATGGATCCTTTATTGGAATACAAACAGAAAACCTACTTGTAGGTGTAGGTATCTAATAGGTGTAATTTAAAACTAGTATTATAAAGGATTTCAATACGACTGTTATATGATACAGGTGCTCACGATAAGTCTCACAATGTGGTAAGTGTAGTAATGGTAATTTATTTTATTATTTTACGTATTTCAAAGACTTATTTTCCCACAGGCTAAAGGGTAGACGAAAAACAGATCTTTCCACTGATTTTAAACTATGTCATCGCGGACATTAAACTCATGCATTTTAATTGCTCTCGTTTTCAAAGATTATCACTCAGTCAATCACAACTCCAACATCGCAAACGAAACATGATAAAAACGTTTTATAACTTACTTCAGATGATATATGTAGATGGTGACCAGGTAAATAAATAGGATTACCATCATCTCACCAAGCATGTTTACTGTTGAAAAAAAGCAGACCTCCCTCACCGCTATTGTGTCTAATCCAATAAGGTGCACGCCGAGCATAAGAGATACAATAATCAGTCAATCCTTCAATTTTGATTCTTTAAGGTTGACATTTTCCCTACATTACAAAGTGACAATATTTCAGAACTGAGATAGTATATTGTCACCCATTCATTTCAATTAAACTTCATAACCAATCACAATAGTAATGGTACCGTTAACGGTAACCTGGTAGTTAACATTTGTGGTTTCGTGGTATTGGGGACTGTATCTGTTTAAATATCGAATATAAAATCCGCAGAAACCGTTGTGGTTTAATCTACATACTACAGTATTATACCCTCAGCCTTATTTTAGCGTTCACCTAGTTATCTATGGACTTTATGGTTTCCCGCGTAAAGTTGTAAAGTTGTATTTTTTTAGTGTTGTCATATAATAAATATTATTCTTTTATTTTGTATTTTTTTGTAAACACTAGACTGATGCGATCGTAACTTGTTTAGATGATACTAATTGCAGTAATTATCACTCATTATTTATTTAAAGACCAAAGCTTTGCAAAACTGAAAAAAGTAAAATATGTATGTAATTAAATAGTAGTAATGTAATAGCAACATAAAATAGTATGTCTTTTGCGTATTTTTCTTTGTTTGATAATAATTAACCTACCAAATAGATATGCTGCACGGGAATGGTATCCAAATCATAAGCATTTTACGAGTTTTTCTAAATAAAAACATCTTAAAATCATAGGATGCGTCAATTTGATCCTAATAAAGTTAACTTTTATTTTATTTACCAAGCGGTGAGGATGGGATGCGTAAATTATGATATCTCGGACACAAAGACGGTCGCCGATGGAACGTGGATCCCGTGGCGTGATTGTTTACTACTCTGGTTATTCGACTCGATTTCACTCATACGAAATGGGTCCGACGATATTGAGATACTGTAAATTATTATGCATTATCGTTTATGAAATTATTATACATATTATTAGTATAGAATTTGCTATAAAATTAGTTTCTTGCAGAACTTGTTTTATATGAAAGGTTTTTTTATAAATATGTAACGGCCCTTCACGACGTTGTTCAGGTTGAAAATTAACTTAGTAGATATATTATTAGTATTAGTGACATATTAGTAAAATCCATATTACTCTCTAATTAGTATAAAACGAAAGTATATATCATCACGATTGTAGCTAATATGTATACATGATGTAGGCGACGCGTAATTTATATTGTTCTAAATGTAATATTTCTATAATTTTGTCGTCATGGTATTTTTTTTATTGTTTTAATAAATACTTGTGGCAATGCGCGGGAGACGTAAAGCTGGCTGATTAGAATCGGTGACGCCACTTTAAACGATATAGACAAAAACTAGTGTTCGTAAAGAAGATCGCTCGGGTGGATGTGTGCCTTCTTGCGCTCCTTACCGTTCCACATTTTCACTTCAAAAGTAGTTTTATTATATATACACATGATTTATAGTATTTTTCCATCCTGAATAATGTACCTTTCAAATGGTAAAATCGGAGATTACCCTCCGCATACACACGAACTCACAAAATTTGGACTCTCTCTTTATATATAATATCACAAAACATTAGATTATACTGCACAGTGACTTCGATGTTGTATTAATTAATTAATTCGTCTGTTTTAACTTTAAATATGATAAAAAAAAAGTTGGCTATAATGCATTATGACTGTAATTCTTGGGTTATCTTACATGGAGGTATTGAAACACAGTTCAGTTTCAGCGAACCCGAGTCTTAGCCAAGATTGGTTAGAGAGTTGGCTAGTTCGCGTCGGAGATATTTAAGAACAGCCGGCGATCTGCACATTTGCCTCTTTGTAGCATTAAAAAATTCCACGAAATGAATTTTGAAGTGACGACGGGTATGATTATTTGTTTTAATAATATCGTCGTTTTTTTAAAGCGTAATATTTCACTAGTGGTTAAAAATTCGACAATATTCAATGTTGCTTATTTTTGCTAGTCTTTTAGCAGTATTCGTGGGCCATGTTTTTTTTACACGGGTTTCTTTTCGGAGCTTAGCAATCCTATAAACGCCAACAGCAATTATCTAGCGAGCATTGGCTATCTATGGAGATTGAAGTTAAAATAATACCTTAATTGAATTCGAAAACCAATAGTAGACATTGGTCAGTGTAACCATGAGAAGTGCAGGAGGCTCTGCGCTACGTTTTATCTATCGCGGCGTATCATTAGATATCATTGTGATCTATGATCAATGTGCGCCTACAACCGCAGCTCTGCTAGGGTTGACAAAAGGTCACCATTTAAAGTGTTATGTGTTAATTTTGATATTGTGTATATTTATATCGGGTTTTTTTTGTGAATCAATTAATTCTGTGTTTCGAAATCTCTCTTAATTCGTGATCTTTGTGTAATCCAACTTAACTTTAATCCAAATTATATCAGCAAACTGCATAATTGTAATACTTTAATATCGTTTTAAATGAAAAAGTAAAAATTACTTACATTTTAATAATTTATTACTATTAACATTATGAACTTATTTATGTTATGCAAATGTATGTAGCTTTCTTACGTTAAAATACTTTAATTGAAATAGAAAAAATAATTTAAAGACATCATTATATAAAAATATGTTAATCGATACCGTATTAAGGTATCGCCAACAACAACAAAATAAACAAAAACAAATCGCTGTTTGTCTGTCTGAACGCGATAATGTTAAAAATTTCTGCACAAATTTTGGCACAATTTTTACCAATAAATAGTGTGTTCACTTAGAAAGTAAGTGTATGAGATGAAACATAAAAAATATAAATACTTGATAAAACGAATAACAATTGCTACGCATGCGGTTCCTATTTGTCGACATCAGAATCGTGTACCCTGGAGCGAACCAGCACCACATAAATTCAAATTAAATATTAACACGTCTATAAGTTTCAAGAACGATCTGTCATCATAAATACACAAAAATATACGGCCCGCCCCGTTAACATCCTTTTTCGACCCGACGACAAGATGTTCTTATCTTAATAACCAGTATCGGCCCTATAATGAAACAATTAAGACAATACAAACGCACGACAGGAAAAAAAGTTGAAGAACCTATTAATCTTCCTCACAGTACATCTTGTTTGTTTTCCTGTGTCAAACACGAATTTGGTTTTTAAACGGGAATTATGGGAAATTGGATTACAATCGCCGTGTTATTTGAAAACGTCATATGTACTACCTATAATAGATTGTTAATAGGATGTCTGGCGTCAGACAGTACCGTGTTGGGGTTAACCGGCCTAAAGTTCATTATTATGGTAATTCTTCGACTATGACTATATCCTTGTGCTTATAGCCCGCCGGTTTGTTAATCGTAAGTGATCGGCCGAGTTATGCGGCTACGGGCGACGTCGGTGGTTGAATGAGTGACCGCTAGTGGTAAATTTCCTCGTGGCTCACGTTGTTATTAATACACAGCGGTTATTAGGTCATGTTTGAGGTTTTAAAGTTTCATAAGCTCTGTAAAGATTTAAGTTTGTGACTTCACCAATCTGCATTGATGCAGTGAGATGTGAGAGTAGGTACTTATGCTCCAGGCCTTATCTATTACGAGGAGATATTCGTGGATCGCTATTACCTTTGAAACTTGCCATTGTAGTTCGTGATAGGATTTTTTGTGATAACGTAGGCTAATTGGTAGTGACTCTACTAGCGGAGCGAAAGTTGAGTGTGTTTGAAAGTGTTGAGTGTTTGAGAAACAAATTTTAAAATTCTACCAGAAAACGTGTTTCTGGGTATCAACGCAACTTTTTATGCAAAGTATCATGATTTTTAATTACTATACTCTAGGGTTTTTAGGGTCGTCTGCCCGCGTCTATAGGACCTTATCTGCTTAAGAGTATCTTTTTGTATCATACAATGCAACCGTCAATCTTACTAGTATAAATAAGAGGTTGGGTTCCAGGACAGTTAGAGTCACCTGGTCGGGTCTCTGGGCAGACACTGTCGCTCCTGCACGGCAACACCCCCTCCGCATGTCCTGGAGCAAGCACTCCACGAGCCCCAGGAGCTCCACGCGTACGTCGTAACGTTCGTTCGCGTCGCTTGAATCAGCGTCGTATGGACCTGGAATAGTTTGCAAGGATCTTTAAGACTATTTTGTCTATTGACTATAACAGAAGATTATTCACCAAAACAGAAGAATATTGAACTATTAACATTTAAGAGAAAATAGGTAGTATGAACACACGAAAGTGATGTTTGTACACAAAAATATTAAATAGCTTATAATAGTAGTAATAGTTTTTATGAATGTAATAATGTAAGTTTATTTGGTGTTAACTTTCACACTTATTATTTGAATTAAAAGTTGAATTGTTCTTGCTTACACGTTTACGTGTTTAGAAGACAAGAATAAATAAGTCTCTCTTAGCTTAAATGAAGCTATGATATGAATCGGCGAAAGGTTTGGAAATTATACTTCCGACTTATTTGGCCAACAATGACAAATCTATCAACTTGGAGCATCTTGTAAAACAAAATTCAAGTCTCCTTAGCCATAACACAAAATTAGATAAAGCTTTATGTGGAGAAATCTATGTAGCTGTATAATTATAAAACGATAATGGATTGTAAACACGAGTAGAATGCTTAAGAGTAGTCGTGTCATTCAATTTCAAGGCTACGAGTTCTAAAGTAATGTCCATAAGTTGATTCGTTATGTTCAAACAAGTTTATTGTGTCATGGCAATATTTTAATTACATGCTACGATAATTGCTAGGTTGGTCTGTTTATGTAATAACCTTATGCAGCAGTAATTCAAATGTATTGTTTTAACCATACTATCATTGTAACCCCGACATCAATTAAGTTATAAGTAAACCACTTTCGTACCTAGAGCTAAATTTTAAATCTATAAATCAAAAAAAAAACACATCAACTAATTATATTTATTGGAGTAGGTAAAAGTGAGTAATTCAAAAAAACAAAAAAAATATATATATATTTTTTAATTTAAGCTTTGTTTTTTTTAATTTAAGTATGTATCCGATACTTCAACTGTAGTATAATCATTATCATTACAGTCCATAATTGTCCCGCTCTTGGACTAGGATCTCTTCGCACAACGAGAGGGGTTAAAGCCATAGTCCACCACGCTGGTCTAGTGTAGGTTGGCAAACTTCACACATCTTTGTAAACATCAAGGAGAACACTTAGGTGTGCAGGTTTCCTTCCTTTCCTTCACCAAAACAAGTGATAATTACTTTGTAAAACTCACAAAATTTTAAAAATTGCAGGATATCAACTCGGGCTTTCCGTGCATTTTAGAAATAACAATGATATTTTTATTTTATATTATTACAAGAATTCTATTTTACTTTAACTTGATTTTTAGTTTAAGTTTGTAAAAATTATATAATACTATTGAACATAAATAATTTACATCTTTAATAGTATATTAGAACACGCGACGAAAGTCGCACGGCACCAGTTGACTCGAATGACAAAACATTGCTTATTTATTTTTAATATTCTAGAAGCAACGAAACGTAAATTAAAATATCGCTCATGATTGATCAAAGTATGCGTGCCTACCTACAATTTCTCTGATTGACCAACCTACTTGGACTGATCGATTGGTGATATTGATAGGTCATTGACGTATGTATAATATTCTGCGCGGCAAATTGATATTGGGCAACGCTATTACAATTTAGGACACATTTTTTGTTAAGATTGGATGGCAACTTGGGATACATTTTTTTATCAGACTTTCAATTAGCACAGTTGGTGGTGGCTGTCAATTAACGAATTTGGGTTCGATAATCAAATGAATCAGTCATTTATGTGACAGATAAAGTTTAGTTTTTCAGATAAAGTTTAATCGATTAGCGAAATTCAATCCTTGTTATTAAAAAATTTCAATATCAAAATAGTTTAAAATTTGCCATTTTAATGACTTGACGAATGATATACAAAATTATTTTTCCGGTATAGGAAAATACGACATAATCTTATTGTATAAGTAAAAAAAAATATAAGCCCAATGTTATAATTGCTAACTGCAAAATACCGTCCGAGTGATTAAAACCATGTTGTTTCTTACAAATTTGCAAGTCCACCCACCTCCTTACCCTTATACCATTATAGGAGAGAATACGACGTAAATTCCCCAACCACTAACTAACATAACACTAATGTTTGAAAGACCTCACATGCTATGGGAAATACTCTCTGGTAAACGAATTGCTACAATAATGTTTAAGTGAATTATAATTTATAAATTTTCTTCGTAGCCGCATAGACCACACACAGAATACGACTATTGTAAACGAAGTACACCTAACGAACTTTGGTTTTTAAGATATTGTTTACTCAGCGGCGAATAAATAAATAAGATAAATGATAAAGTTTGTTTATTATATAGAAGGAACAATATTTTGACGGGATCAGCTTTTTTCAAATAGGTCATAGAAGACTTGCTCTTTAGCACTGAATTATTAATCTGTAAGTGACAAACAACCAATACTCAAAAACAAAGTGTTATCTGTCGCGAACGAGGATCAAACTAGAATTCATTCATTGGTTCAAGTTAAGACCAGTCGAGCTACAAGGTCGTAGTATAAAAAACTGTTGTGTAGCAATTTTCTTCCATATTGTATACCTAATATGTTAAAATTAAAAGATTACAAACACATTCCGTACTCTGTTTATTAATTTGTGAATGTGCCAGTCAATTAATAAATAAAAACGTTATTGTACTTCGATAGTATTTAGATAAATTCTAGAAGTTAAGAAGAAAATTGATGAACTCAATATATTTTGAAAAAGTATAAGATAACAATAAATATATAAAGTTATTAAATAACTTTTCTGTAATGAAATGTATTCAAGGAATATTATTTTACTTACCACAAATATTTGTAACAAAATCAAAGTAAAAAAAAATACAAAACTAAATAACTAATAGTTTACCGCACGCGGTGAGGCTTATCGCTTTCGTCATACAGTACAATGTCAAGGTTAGAAAAATGTACCGAGTGTAAAGGAATTCGCCGTATTAAATTCAAGTCGTAAATCATTCTATACTTGTCCATAATTCGAGTAAAACTATTAGGCGAGTTATGTGTGCGCTCACGTTTAATACTTCCTCCCTCCCTATAAATATTGGAGCAATTTTGGTTTGCTGGTACACGACAAACTACGTTCGCCTGTTGATTTTAACTCTACCTACTAATTCTAATGTCAAACAATTTACAAATTCAAATAAGTTAAATGCAAAAAGTAATTTGGCATAATTATTATAAATAAAACATTAATTTTCATCATGAGAAGTGTAGAAGTCCATTTGTGATTGATCTGATGTTTTTCTGTCTGAAATCTGAACTATAGTTTAATTCATGAAGAGATATGAATGTCATTGTATTACAATGACCATTCAATATGGGGTGTAAGGTGCTCCATCCATCCTTGAGTCCAAGCCAGCCTCCCCTGCTCATGGTGCACCGTACTGAACAACGGACGAGGCTATAGCGAACGGTCCCTCCTGTTGGAGGTCGCTGGGCTCCGTACCACTTAGTTTAATCCCGACAGTACTTGCCACCATATTTGGGTACCTGGTGGGGTATTTTTCCTAACTGGCTAGCTACCATCCTCCTTCTAAAGTCGACCGTGAAATGTTTTTGATAATGTCTTTGGTGTTATTGATGTCTACGAGCGACGGTGACCATTTTCCATCAGGTCACTCGTTTACTCATTTATCTACTAGTTACATAAAAAACACCTGAGAAGGCACTTCAGTCTTATTTTAATAGCGATAGGACTAGCAATGACAATCTTTTCTTTTAGCAAAATAAAAGTTAATTTATACATGTATTCACCAAGGGGTCCAATGGTGGAAATTCGACCATAATCATTAATAAAGTTGTTTCAATTTTTTTTATAGATGACATAAAAATTCGTCAGAGGTGACAAATAACATAAAAAAAGAAAAACGGTTTGACAATCTGAGGAGCAAATGGAAACAAAGTTTTTTCGTGGCGTTTTAAGATATTCCATAAACACATGTCAGTTAGAAAAATATATATAACTATGTACTATAAAAATATATTATGGTACTATATGATGCCTATAAAACTCCAATCAAGTTTTACTGAATTTCCTTAGAGAATATACATGTAATTGCGATAACACATTTCGGCGGAGTTTACTCTTCGCTTGTTCTGTACACATTATTAATTTAACTAATCCATTACATAACACAAATATTATGGCGTATTGTTTACAATAGCTTTCAATAAACAATTAATTATTCACTCACACAGCGTGTACTGCATGCATGATGTTTGTTTGCTTTGATCACTTCTTTAATTGCACGACTAATCTTTGGAAACATACAAACGTGAAAATCGATTTGATTTCACGTCAACATTTGTTACCTATACGGTAGTTGGATTTTTTTTAGTATTATAATGTATTCAAATCTATTTTGTAATTTTACCAACATATAATTACGAATAATTAAAAAAACTGGCTGGACATATCATAAAAGTAATTAAATTTCCGGCCAATCTATATTAAAATATATAAAGAGAGCGTGCGAACTTTGTGATTTGTTTATATGCGGAAAGTAATCTCGTGCACCTATTTCAAAAACTATTTTATCATTTGAAATGTACATTATTCTGAATGGCTATTTATCAATAGCATATGTATAATAATGAATTGTTGATTCCGAATGATGTCGGATCGAGCTGCTAGTTTAATTATAAAGCAACAGATCCTTAGACAGATACTGCATAATTTACCGTTTTCTACGTAAAGTGAGGTAGGACCTGAAATGTTAGCAACGTATAAATGACTTGCAATTATGGTTATGGTAGTTATCTTATTAACAAATACATGGTTTTATGTTGGTCATACCACACCGACAGATAAACCGTAACAAGTTCTATCCTTCCACTTCCTTGTGGTGCACTTTTTTGAACAATAGACGAGGAAATAGTACATTTTGAAGTCACTAGGCTTTGTATTACTCAGTTTAAACCTGACAGTACTTATTAATTAATTACCAGCCTCCTTGTAAAATCTACCGACAAACGTTTTGTTAATAAGGAGTTCTTTTCTTGCTTCCTTCTTGCCACAGTTATACCTTTTGAGTTATGAACGTTCATGGGTCGTAGTGGCCACTAAATATCAGGTTGCGCTTCTGTTCTTTAATAGTTTATTTTTATTAAAAAGTTCTATGCTATTTCACCGTATTTGGAAGTATTTGGAAACTCGGACACGAAAGTAACTCGGTAATTCAAAAATTTGTTACAATTTAATGAAAAATGTTTTCTGTTCTTTGTATCGATAAAACTATGTGATAAATTCCAAGGTTGTAACCGTAGGATATAAAGAATTTTATACAAACAAACCTACTTCACCGCTTAGGTATGTCTTTTATAGAAATTCTTTCATAACGAAGTTTTGTGCAAAATTCCATATATTTGAACCGACCATTATAGTTTGTGTTGTTGTCTATCAGTTATTCAGTGTGAAGAATATAATGTAATAAGACATTCTCACCGGTAGTCCGATCTCTGTACTCGCAAGCTGTGCATATATACGTGAATTCCGCAGGCTCACTGAAGCTAACCTGAAACAAAAACAATAACTTAAGTTCCTTTCGCAAGAGTACGCGAAAATAATAACCATGAGAAATTTATCTTGTTTAGTCAGCATGGAAGCATCGTTAAGCAATTGATGTTCCAAAAAGAGAATCAATGTAATGTATTTCTTAAAAGGATTCTTGCACCGGCGATGAAAGGTTACGATTTTGTGAAACAATAAAATATGTCAGTTTTCTGCTGAACAAAGCTGTAATGGAATTTTGATGTGTGTGTAAATAGAGCTTGGTACAACTCATCGTGTGGGGTCAACGTCACAATTATTCTTGAAGTAAACATATGACTTGCGTTGCCACTGTACTAACACATAAATAACTACAATTTAGATATCAAGAAAGGCAATGCTAATAAACGTATTTCTACATTTTAAATAAAAATAACAGCCCATCAACAATGGCAACAATGTTTCCCATAACTAATCATGTGTCAAGCTTAAACGATCAGAATTGTCGTCACAACCCTTCGTGTTCTTTATATCGCCGATAAGCGCCCTTTTGCATACTTAATAGGTAGTATCGGACAGGCCATGCTAGTATGAATTTTAAGAGGCTATGGCATATGATATTGTTTATGGTTCTGTCCTACATAAATGATAATTTTACTGAGGATATAAATTATGTTTCTCATTCACTGTTGAGCTTAAAAAGCAAATTTAAATTTATAACTAATAACAGGCAGGTACTTAATAAGTAACTTAACACAGAAAATTTGTATCTTTATTAGATACTAATATATAATAATATCTCATTTTCTAAAACTAAAATTGTTAGAAATGTGTTGAATTCTTTAGTTTTATTTTATAAATATAAATACTAATATTAATTTTATTACTGAATTTTTTTTTACTTCAATTCAACCCTATTTCAAAAGTTTTAAAAATCCTTCCTCAGTGTCTAATAATTTTTATAGTAAGTCAATACTTTGCATTTCATTGCATTAAGTACCATATGTAAGTAGTGTGATAATATGATAAAGCTGCTGCAAGTACCTACAACACTTATCACAAACCAAGTATAATGTAAAAGCAATGGTCTAGAAATTGATCTCTAATATTAACGACCCCGTATGGAACACGGCTTCGAAAATCCGATAATACTTTAAAGTGTCACGAAAGCCATATAACTACGTCGGTTGTAATAGGTCTATGTGACGTTTCCTAGCTAGCATCGACTCATTATTGTCACGATTTTGTGGTTCTCTGATACTAGGTACGTTTATACAGATGCTGCTTTTGATTGTTAGTTTCATTGCGTTCTTTGCTCGATAAAAATGCTGTTTGCCTTCCGTATGGGGATCGGAATGTAATCCAGTTTATTTCTCGTGCGCAAAAAGCGATTTTATGTTCGGTGTGGGAGCCATAATTAACAGTTGCTGAGAGCAAACTTTTTTGTGCTTGCAATCTTGTAATTTTGTTTCATTTGCTTTAATTGTTTCTTCTAATTTTAAACTTTCAACTAAAATTTATTGTTCTTGCAAAAAATTGAATTTAATGGAATATATTTTATTTCATCAAACACAAATCAAATATCTTGTAGTCCTGGCTATGTAGTCGGAATGTGGAGTGTAGAGGCCTCCACTAATCCTTGACACCAACCTAATCTCTTTTACTCGTGCTGCACCCTGCTGAAAAATGAACGCGCCGATCACCCTGTTCGTGTTGCACCCTGCTGTGAAACAAACAAGTCAATGGATTCAGGGTTCTCCCATTGGAAGTCGTAGTGCTCTACACGTATACTGCTCAATTTAAGCCCAAAAGTGCATTGGTGTTGTACTTCTTTACCTGATTAACTAGTTTCCACCCTCCTTAAATTAGAACTGAAGTATTTTAACCTATTTCGTTTGTAGTGTAGGAGAGCCAATGAACTTAAATTAATAAACAAATTAGAGTACGTGCATTTTAACTTAACTGTGTAAAAGATTAATGTGACTTCTGTTTTCTATGTATTTATTATAGTTTAAATGAACCATAATACTTACAATTTTACTGCTATCTTCGTGAATTCGGCAATGATTATGATTTTTGGTAATCAAAAATTACCATTTAATTCTCTCTATTGATCTTTGTTGTTAGTCAGTTCAGCCCTATTTAGTATTATTACCTTATTGCTATTACGTAAGTAAACATAACAAATATTATTGTTCTCATGTTTTATCGATGCCCGGATGTCACGCTTGAATATCTGAAGAGGCCTGGCTACTTCCGCGTGATTTCACGTACTCTATTCGAGTCGAAACATAGTTTTCTTTAATGTTAATAGCCGACAAACGAGCAGACGAGCCACCAGATGGTATGTGGTCACCGTCGCCCGCGGACATCAGCAAGACCAAAAGTGTCACTGATACGTTGTCGACCGGGCAATGAAAAGAAAGTAAGAAAGAAAGTACTGTCTATCAAGCCGGCAGCCGAAACACGACGAGTAGTTTGGCGGTTGAATCAATGAATGAGGGTGGTAGTTAGCCAGGCAGGCTTCACGGAGAAATAATACCAATAATAATATTAATGACAGTAATAATACTGATAATATAAACCTTAACCGAAGGCCTACCACCAAGCAGGGTGGCTTCTGTCACCTCTTACGACGTCCTGTTCCGCCAGCATAGGATTGGAGTATTCTAGGCCACCCCAATAAGGCCAAGGGTATAAGGATAAAATCGGGTATAGCTGAATACGGTGCCATGGTTATTTTAATACATTTTAGTATCTTCGGAGTAACAATTTTAGTTCACAGGTAGCGGCAGACGGATTGTTTTCTCGTAAGTCTCGAAGTCCTGTAACTGTCATAAGTGGAACAGAAGTGGGTTGTGATGATCACATCTTCTGAGCGTCAATTATACCATAAAATCAAATTCAAAAACTCACGCATAACCTCTTTTTATTTGGAAGAAAATTTTATGTTAAATACTATGTGTCACGTCAACCTTGTGACATCTATACTAATAAATAAAATTGGAGTGTCTGTTTGTAATATTAAAATAACCACTTTTTATGCATGTAGCATATGAGTGTATATTAGGTACATATACCAAAATAACATTTTTATCTGTCTGTCTGTTTGTTCCGGCTAATCTCTGAAACAGCTGGACCGATTTTGACGGGAATTTCACTGGCAGGTAGCTGATGTAACTTTTATTTCTACTAAATAACATTTTTGTTAAATTCCACGCGGACCAAGTCGCGGGAACAGCTAGTTTTAACTATATTCTACCTACACTTTTATATGAGACTGAAAACAACTTAACATATTGCAATTTCTTAAATAATTATTTATAAAGAAATGAATGATTATGCATTAGTTAATTTAACAATTTCATTAAACACTAAGAACAAGCATATATAAATACACTAAAATAAAAATTTGATTGTAATATTGGAATAATTTTTAGACGGAACATATTTTTGTTATCACTTCTAAATATCAAATAAATAGACTTTTACTGCGTTTTCTGAATTCAAATCCCGGTCGCTGGTCACGTCATGCCCGATAGCCCCACTTGTTAAACCGTATCACGAATTGGTTACGCACTGTAGTGTTATCCTATGGTAATTTAAGATGTACTCGACTTCATATTAAAATCACTGTGAAAACAGTTTAAAGAAATTCAAATATTGATGGAATTTAGTCATTCAGAATATATTTTTACGTTTTTTTTAGTTTTTTTTTCTAGCAGTCTCACTATGTTTCGTTTCGAAAAATCGTGCTTGTATGTTAGAATTGTGGGCTTAGAAACTGAAGTATACCTAACAAGCAAGAGCATCTACTTTAAAATGAATTCTCTGGGCACTGTGGTAAAAGTGTATCACTTCTATCTGATTTCTACAGAGGATGTGCTCCAGATTCAATGAATGATTACTCTCAACTACATGTTTTACACCACAAATCTAATTTTTTATCAATATATCCACGAATCTCACAGGTAGGCACAAAGCAAAGTAGCTAACCAATTATAATGGGATAAAAAAACAGATAATTTCATTCAATTAAGTGAAAGAAAATTATAATAAATCTATCTTAAATTTTTATTATAGGACTAGCAAACTGCCCTCGCTCCGCTACAGGATAACTATGCCTTACATTATTTTAAATTAATTTATAACTTTCTTATTTATGGATGGATTGCAATGAAACAGCTTTAAATATTAAGTGATGCTTACATGCAATACATTAGTAAACAGCATAACGAAATCGGTTAAGCCGTTTCTGAGTTTCGAACAACTATTGTTTTGGGTTCTATTACTTTAATAAAGGCCCGTAATAATGTTTTTTCTCACATATCGTTCATGCATAGAAAGCGATCAGTTACAATTTTAATATTAGTATAGATTTTAAAATATATTCTACCAAACCTTTAACAGAACAAGAAAATATCTTTATAACAAGGAATAAGGTCAATAGTACCAACAAAATTGAGTGTTAACACAGTATTAGAAAGCCATGAAAAATTACATTGGGCAATGAGTATGCGTTGATATAAAGTGACAACCACATGGATCGCTTTCAGCGCGGCGTCTGTAAAAATAGGACAAGTTAGGTATCTGCCATCAAGGAGTGTTCGCCAGTCACGGCCGGGTGGCCACTTGCGTCACCCGTAGTATTGCTAGCAATCCCGTCATTAAATGTAATTTTGGGATAGGTGGCCGTTTTGTTTTAGTTTTTCTTTCGATTTTTACAATGCAGTAAATGCAAATTTGAATGTAATTGCTGCACTCAAGTAATAATTAGAATTCTCGGAAGGAAAAATAAATGGTAAAAAAAGAAAAGAAAAATAAGAATCTGGTATTGCAAATATCGACAGGTGTGTAAACACAATTTACTTTACATATAGGTGGAAAAAAGAATTTAGCTGGCCCATAAGCTTTTTCCTATCTCTTTCTTGGAACATATAATAGTAAATATAAAAACAATTTATAACATATATATTTTTTAACAAACGTTGGTTTTATCGTTGAATACCGAGTATGTGTTTCTCAGACGGAGATCTAGATAAGGAATGTAAAAAACAAAAAATAGAAAAAGGGTCAGGGGTAAAAACGTTTCCGTATATTCATAAATCAATAAAAAATATGATTGAGTATTGTAATACATACCTATATTCGTATGAAAAAAATAAATTATAATACCAAAGTTTATTTATGTATTCAATAATGGAAATATGCCGAGCCGGTAGCTCGTACATCTGATAGCTGGATTAATTAATTAATAACCACGTTTTACAGAAACGGAGGTCAAAAATTTGCATGAAAATGTCGATACCCGTTAAATCTTGGATATTAATCCAAATTGTATATCAATTTATACTAATTATAATTAACATAATTCAGTGGTTAACAGTTAATAATTATTTTTTGATAATTTGTCAATTGAAATTTTTATCACCATCTGGTGGCCACATGTGCACCAACGATTTTCAAAATGTTTAATAGTTCCTGTGCTAGATGTGTTGATTATAAGGGGTATAATGAAGGATTTGCGATATATTTATTAGTAGTATAGTAGTTGTAAACGGAGATGCAGTTCACTTGATGTTCCCCGATCAGTGCAACTAATGGGCATTAGGAACCCTCTGATGATTTTTGGGTGTGAAAATATCCTCCGTTAATTGAGTCCAAACAAATTTCCCCTACTCACGGTGCAGCCCGCTAAATAGTGAACGACGCTATAATGAATGAACTCTCCTGGACGGAACTGGTGCAAGGTGATTTTTTTATCTATCTGGTTAGTACTACCTTGTAAATCAACCATGAATTTTTTTTTCGTATTTCGGTTGCAGTGCTGAAGAGCCAGTAATAATCGACTCACTAACTTTCATTTTGGCCAGTGTCGCGTCAGTTATGCCATTGATGTTACGGATGTGCATAGGCGGCGAAGACCAACTTCCATCAGACGGCACGACTGCTCGTTTGTCAGCTGTTGACATAAAAAAGGTAATTTGACCTGCCTACGCTCTCGAATTTAAAGGCATTTGAGTTCACGACAATGTGAGAAAATGTCAGCGACGTAACGTAGGAAGTATTATGAAATGCATAATATAATTGATTAATCGTTCTAGATTATTAACGGGATCTGCGTGACATTAGAGTAGCGTGTACCACAGACTAAAGAAATCAAAAATTAAAAATATATAAACAAGTACATCTTCATATTTAGTCTTGCCTGCTCTTCCCTGTAGGAAAACATTATTTCATCCTTATATTTACAAACAACATTTGCTATGCGCTTATTAAGGCGTTTGAAAAAAATCATGTTTACCCCGTATTGGTAAAATCCATGAAAATCCATGTGTCATTTTTAAATTTATTTATACTCATGAATAGAGATATTTTTAACTGTTTAGGTAGATATAATCGTTCCAATGTCTATTACTTACTGTCTACATGCGTAATATTTGTATCATATTCATTACAAAATATTTGTTTTATCGAGGCCATGATGTTTTTTTGGGATCCGATAGTCCTTGTTGTAGTCTTTATTTATATACCGAAAAGTTTATTATTTACATATTGTAATACTACGTTTATTACTTAGTTTTTTTTTTAATTCAGTTATATTTTTATACATTTATTTGGGTTCGAATTGGTAATGTCGATTTAAGAATTTATTATAAAAATTTCAACCCAACGTACCTCACATTGATCACAAGCACTACGAGGCTGATAACGCTGATTTAATCTTAACATTTGACACTAAACAGATACTTTTGGCAGAAGAGCCTATCGTCTTAAAAATGTGTTTTTGTATAAGACACAAAATTCTTAAATACACGTTACAGTTAAATGGTAATTTTTGGTATCAGGAACAAATTTTTTTTTTTTTCAGAACTGTCTCTAGAAAATCAGTCGGTGTGGTATCAGTAATCACTGCTTCGACACTGAGTAATCTGACGATAAATCACCACGGTTTCTGGATCGGAATGAGATCACGGGCTTAAATCGAACTGCAATGAAAGACGAACCTAATTTGACCAGCCCACCAGCGAGTATGTTTTGACGGAAACTCTTGTGCCGAATGAATGGTTTATGAGTATTGCTCCGTTGTGTTGTTTATTTTTGTTATGATCTGTATACGAGCATTGCTGTAATTGAGTTTTTCATTTTAAATAATTTTATTTTTAATTAATACTAGCAAACACTCATGTTCGTTTTTATGAGTTTAAAGTTTTGTATTAACATAGTTCACCATCGCATAATTTATTTCATCTGCATTATTTATTTATTTGTATCACTCCAACAACATTCTACTATTTATATGGTTAACACAACACTCGAGATAAATTATTAACAAGATACATTTAATCTTTTCATATTATAAACAAATGACAACCGATTAAAAACAAAATTACATAACCTATAAGTAATAGAAAACGACATTACTATAGTGGCGCACACACACATGAACATAAACATGAAAAGAAACAAATGGTTATGGCTGCCGAAGAAATACGAAAGTAATTACCTACTCAATTTGTTTTATGGTAACCATAAGGTTTACCTATACCATATATTATTATGTGCGCAATCATATGTTCTTCCTATATAATAATTTTCATTAAGATCAGTCAAAACACTTGTAAGTTATTGAAGGAAATGTAGACAGGTAAACAGACAGACAATAATTTAGAAATTGGTAGAATATGAGTCAGTAAGTCATAAAGTAAATATTTGTCATAAAATATGTCAATAATATTAAATGTACACACAGAGCCTGCAAATTAATATACAAGTACGTATAGATTTAAATAAGAACAAGAGTGAAGTGAGGCAGGCTTTATCACAACCCCATAACCCTTTATTTGGACGGTTGCTGGGCTCCGGTCTTCACTTAAAATTAAAGTAGTAAGTCTACGATGTAAACAAAGGCACGAGTTGGCAAAGTTCACACACCTTTAAATGTTTCCTTGAGTCCTCCTGTCACAATAAGGCTTAACAATCATAGCTCAAAACGCAGTCCAACTGAAGGTTCAGAAATCAATTTTCATCGACAGTAGTATAATAGTATGGTAATTAAATTAGAACAAGACAGAAAAAAATTACTGCATGAAGATTTTGAACCCAGGTCTTGAAAGCGACACCGACTTTCAATACATATGTACATACTGCTCAATGAATTTTATTTTTAAATTGCTCACTTTTACACTGGTTTATATGTAATATGCTAAAAAAAAATAATATATTAAAATCACGTTAACAAATGTTAACAAACAAATAAAGACAAGTGCCAACTCATATTGTTATTAATAAGGAAGTTCTTGAACTATTTAAATTCAATCACGTTTCTAGGCATTAGGCACTGTAGACTCGCAATTTACTATGAAGTCCTCATATTGAACCCTTGCCAGGGAGACTGCTTACGCTATAAGGTTGATAAGGTTTCTAACTGAAGTGGAAACAGCAGGATTAGTTTATTTTAGCTACATTTATTTTTGTAGTGGGGCTCAGCTGTTGATACTGGGTCCATTTTTATATTACAGAAAAGAGTAGCATGCGCTATTTACAACCTCTAGCCTAGGGATTCCCTTAGAGATCTCTTTAAAGAAATTGATATATTAATTGTAGCATCACAATATATTGTACATAATATTACGTACGTTAAAAATACTCTGATAGTTTTCTTAAGAAGAGTTATATTCACAATGTTATTACAAGGAATAAGATTAAAGTGATTGTAGCAAATTTGAGACAAAGCAAAACTGGTGGCTCTTTCATGGGTAGATGTGTTTATAACGGTAGGGATTTGTTGAATCAACCACGTAGTTTGACTTTCGAAAAATATTTGTAAAAACCAACTTCGAAAAATTATTATTACGTTCATTCATTCGTTTAATTTTAATTAACAAACAGAATACGTTAATTGACAGTATACCATAGATACACGTACTCTATTAATACAAATAGCATTTACTTTAAACGGGAGATAAAATTTAATGGGTTTAAAATAAATTACTCTGTTATTTAATTAGTATACTGTTATACGATGTAAAGTTATAGTTTATGATGAAATTTTATAGTTGTGGGCGTTTGTGTTAGCAGAAACAAATAAGCAGATTTACTTTGGTGTAAGATATATTTTAACGCATTATTATAATCATCTAAGAAGGGTCAATGAAGAATGGCAACGGGGAACACTAGTTCGTGTTTGTATTATAACAAATTTCATAGGCAAATAAATAATGCTTGGACTTAAATATCACATTTAATCAAAAATAATAAGGAATTATTCTCTGTAACGGTATGTAAAATAATTATTGGGAGTCTTACACCGCTGTCGGGACTCCTCTAGGAAGTAATTATCTGAAACGGTGACGCTGTTGGACGTTTGAAAAGTATTTATATAAACTATTTCGGAACGATGTAAGCTTTTTATAAATAAAAAATGCCCATCATCAGTTTTAACCCTGAGGCTCTTTATGCTATCTATCATACATTGGCAGGATGCCGTATATCAGCTGAGTGGTTAGAAAAGCAAAAAATCCTATTCGCTTTCAGCTTATAGGAGAGGATTACTTTGAACAATGAAATGGAACCAAAAAAGTTTCTTCATCACTTCAAAAAATGGAATTCTAATGCGAGGGTTTGAATATCTCAGAGTATTTTTAGGTAATAAACATTTCTTTTTTACTTTCACAAATAGCAACACAATTTATAATTTGCCAGATCTCAAACTTAACAATCAACGGCAAATAACTAATTTGTTTACAAATTGGATAAGATCAGCCCTTTGTGTAACGCCCATTATATTAATTGCCGTAATTCGTTTCAATCGCTTCAGACCCAAGATTCGGACCTTGTGTAGAGTTCATTGTCTCTATGTTGTACGTAGCATGAACATACACAAATGAGATATCACAAACACCCACCATGAGGAAACATTCCGACTGCAAGGTCATCGAAAATTTTATTTAACATAATATATTATTTTTAGGTCTATGTTTTAACAACGACAACCCCTAAGTTCACAAGGAATCCGTTTATACTTCTTCTATGTAAATTTGGCTACAATTCATCTACATAACTTTTTAAGACCAGGAGGCATAGGGAACTACGTTTTGCTGCACCAGAGCGGTTAGTTGAAGGAGTTATAATCCAGTTTTAACTTTCCATATAGTCCTGGACATGTACATGTTACTTAATACCAAAAACAATACTACCAAAAGACAGATCATCTTATGATAAATAATCACTTCTATGCATGGTCATTTATTTGTAAAGACAAAAATATCGTCAACGTTGACAGCCAATTAAAGTGGGGAACCAAGTTATTATTGATTTTTTACATCGATCCTAAAAGGTAGCTATCGATACAAATACTCTATCATGAGAGGGCGAGTACCGTCGAAATTCAACTGTTAGGCCAGACTTCCGACAGGATATTAGTACGAACATTTTTTGTGGTTACTATAACGTATGATGCAATGGTGACATCATGCCAATTGAGATTGATGCGATGCAGTGGCGCGAATATGGCCCCTCCCAGTCAATAATGACAGATCGGTAATGTCTGCCACATCTATTGTGTTTGTGCTAAATTATTACCGTATTTATCTTATGTATGTCATTTTGGTTTTTATTGATGTATGTGACATGATTGAATGATTTAAAATTGTTATATGTGAGGGGCGGATAGTGTATGCTCGGTTGGTGAGTGTGTTTGATGTCTCATTTATGTTTATCATGCACCTGTAACCATGGAATCCAAGTATGGGAATGCGAGTATGTGAGGGTTTTTTGTTTTTTTACGATCTGAAAACAAGTTTTTGTACACAGAACGAACGTAATAGTAATATTGCACTTTGCTGAAAAGTATACTCAAGAATAATTTTAATCGGCTTTTGGCGATGAGAATAATTTGTGGCAGATGGCAACAAATTCGAAATTAATTATCTGAAACATAACTTGTAATATATAGATGTATACATATAAGTATAACAACAATAACATGACTTTACAAGGATATGGATGAGTTTAAGTCAAGAGTGAATACTTTTGCTAATTGCACGTTACTATATTTATAGACAAGTGGGAGTGTAGTCAGGCATTGACTTATAAATAAAAAAAAATTGATATGTTGTTATGTAAAATATTTATTTTATTCAGACACATATCTTCTGTGTAAAAACATGCAACATTCGTGCTATATTTTTGCTAAGATAATTTTACGAGTAGATCATGGTAGTTAAAACATTTTTGCCTATTTATTGTTCCGGTCATTACTTCTGGGAAACAATCTTGTTCGAAAATAACTGAACCTAGATCTAGACTTCAAAGCAACATTTACGGTGCCCAGTTGGAAGTTATGACTGTTGTTATTGCCGCATTTTTACGGTGATTGCACAAGCATTCACTTAATTTTTTAATTTAGCTATTGTTAGTGATGTTGTAAACTTTAAATGTATATTAAAATGTACATTAACCCGAATAATATGAATACTTTCGTACGGTTCATATATTTTATTACAGAACTACTAATTAATAATGCGTGTGCATCATCACAATATGTTTTAGATATATGTATGTACATAGGTCTTCATAGTTAGCACTCCTAAGAATATATCGAGAAAGAAGACAAATATTAAATACAAACAACGGACAGCCATGTCGCTAAATAGCGATTCCTTTCAGATCATTATAAACATAAGATGGCAATAGATTTAAGAATTTATTGACGTCCATTCAGCGAAACATCATTGCAGACCGCAACTGCCAATTTTGCGGCGAAGCTAATTTCTTCAAGGAACGTTGTGTGTATGTTTAGAGGATGTTTGGTTCAGTTACATACTCAAATTAACATAAATGAATTTTTATCAATATACAACAATATAACAATATTGAATTATACGTAAACAACTGCCATAATATAAACTGTATCGCAGCAGTCTACGCTATTTATATCAAGGATTCAATTTTTGTCTAGTCCAACTGAATGTAATGGCATTTGCGAAGAAATTTAAAGGCAGCGTCTAGTACATTCCGTGGCTTAAACCTTCAATGCAATAATAAACATTTCATTGTAAATTACGCTGAAGTATTTTATAACTCTATTTCTCCATGTTGAAGTTTATATAATCGTCCTATAACTAATGGTCTACGTGGTTAATAGCCTACAATAAGACGCTAAAGTGAGACCATTATGAGAGCTGTAAATTTGGGCAAAGAAAATTGCTTTAACCATAGTCTAGTAGAGATAACGTCTAAGTAAATCTAAAAGCAATGAAAATACGTGAGTTTGCGGGGTTGTCCTGTTAGATTGACATAAGACATCCGGCTATTGCGCTACACTAAAGTATACTTACTATTCAAGTACTTACAAAGCATACAAGGCTGTGTAGTGTTCGCTGAACTTTTTGAATAATCAGAACTACGTTGTTATAAGTTCTGCTGCTATTGAGCATCTCTTTTGACTTTTGTGATCATCGACTGAACTTTCAAAGCTCAAGTTTGGGTTTCATAAGGTTATAACGAGTGGGCGAAGAATAAATCTTAGACTGAGTTTTTATAACATTTCAAAATGCAGAGCACGGTACCCTTTCAGTAAGTCCTTAAAATAAGCATAAAAGTTTACACACTCACACCCAGCACTAGGATTCCCTGTGTTGCGGGTAGTATGGACATACACAAATATGACATCACCAACACCCATGACCCGATAACAAACATTTATGGGTAACATAAATGTCTGCCTAAAATGTTTAAATAGTGTTGAAAAAAAAAACGTGAAAAAACATCGAAGAACAATATTTTTTACTCTTAGTTAGAAACCACTTACTAATATTGAATTTGAAACTTAAATCCAACCTCTCTTCAAATAATTATTCAGGTAATGGTAATTTTTCGTTGAACTGCTGCAAATTACGACAATGAACCCAATAATCTTTACATCGACAAGCCGAGACACGATTATTAAAAAATATCTCCATCCATATCCTCACCCACACCGAATTACAAACTGCTTCATGACAGAAACAGCAGTAGTTACAGCTGCAACTTCCGAGTATCGTACACAATTACCTTCGATTGCCTCGGTCGTGAATCAAGCGAATCCACTTTAAGCTTACATTTACATTATAAGCTTCTGAGATCGACCGGCTCACTCATAAACTGTTTATTTTGATATATAGCCCATAACTGTATTTGCGTTAAAGGCAATTTCATGTTTGCGGCAAAAGGTCTTTGTACAAATTGTGATATTGTATTTTGCTTGGGATTATGGAAGTCATGAATTTTGGTTTTAGAACGGTAATTTTTAAAAATAACATTATATTTTTCATGAAAAATTTAGTGATGGCTTTTTTGGTTAAATTGTGATAAGATATAGAGGCTTTAAGTAGTGTCGTCAAAGATAGTGAGTGTGGTGAACTTTTAGAGCTTAACTAAAAGCAATGTTGTACAGAATTGTTTCCTAACAAACATCATTAACCTATTTAAACTTAAAATAAATCACATATGCAAAACATTAATAATGTATGCCATAATTTTAATTATTATAACAGGATGTTGGCATAAATTGTCTAATTTATACCCCATTATCTAGCCATCAAAAACATAAATATTCCAGCCGTGCCTGTCTCAGCATATACCTATGCTAATGGCTGAATGCAATTATTGCTGCTATCGCTGAATGAACGGAATCTTAATCATAAATCAATAGATTTATTTCGCTATGCATTCATGGCATGCATATGTACATGGCGCTAGCGGTGAGGAATCTGCATGGGTTCCATACACCGTTAGCGTCATTTCGTCGTCAATGGAATATTGGTAGCTTTTTAACCCATTATTTTATTGCTTCATGCATGTAACACGGTTTTACGATGAGGGCTTCTACGAAAATAAATATGACCTGTGGTTGTATCGAAATTCTATCGATATGCCATACCTTCTCACTTGCCACAATGTCGGCTATGTATCTTACTGCCATAGGTTTCACTTTTGTTTTCAATATATTTTTTTTTATTTATTTCATGTACATGATATTAAACTTTTATATTATATTAGTATAATTCTTTCTACTTTGATTTATCTATCTTTACTTTAAAAAGATTTATTAGTACACTGACTGCTGTTTCATAAGTGTGCTCGCATATCCTGTTTCAATACTTCATCTCCTATAAGATCTCAATAGGATGTCTGGAATCGCTAATTTAATGATAAGATCGCATGTTATATATACTTAAATATTCTGTCTCAATTATGCAAATATTGTTTTGGTGTACATTAAAAATATTGTATTGTTTTTATAAAACTGATCGCTTATTTTAGGTACTGTAAAGTCCAAAATGTTTTGTTTTGTGGGTTATTTGGTAACAATCACTGTTGCACTATAATTATAACAACTTGTACACTAAACGTAATTCAGACGCAACTGTTCGTTTTCTAACTTGTGAGTCTCTAGTATCATATATTAATATAATGATAATATCGTAAATGTATGAAAGTATTTGGTGTTAATTATTTTCCAACTAATCACCCAAATTTAAGAAGTATAATTGAAACCTTTATTATTATTATTTCTTTTGCTTTCCACAGCTTCTAGGGCTGGTTTATTATCCACATTTACGGGCTGAAGCCAAGTAAATGCAGAGTGTTTTAAGTTATTGCTACTATGGGGCTTATTTCATTTTCATCTATTTGAAGAAACTTTCTCATAATTCGGCAAGTGTTTAAAATGGCAGCTTTTTGTAGCGTTATGTAGAGAGTTTCTTTTAGGTCTATAACTTTGAGACTATGGTGGAGATGCTTGAGTATAACACCAGTAGTGGAAAGGCGGAGAAATGGCGTGTACCAGAATTATAGATACTATTCTCAGCAACTTTTAAGAAGATCATTTCTGAGACGCGAAATGTTACAAAACGAGCTACAAAATATCATACACATAAATTACCGAAAACGTAAATACATACGTAAAATTAACTTATAATAGATAATATTTTCTATTTTTGATGTTAGTTTCAAAATCTTTAATAAAGGGTATGTCAAGATATTCGTGCATTGTGCGTGCAACAAGACCCGAGACAATAGATTCGTGGTTCTTTTTCAGGCTGGCTCGTTAGCCTACTCCTAAAATCAACAAATACAAATACTATAAATGTGTGGTGATATCTTTGGTGTTACATACGTTCATAGGTGGTGGACTTACCATTAACTGTCGCATCAATTCTTTTGTGGACAATCGACAAAAAAAAATACAATGACTCGCGTTATATGCATCCACATAACTCTGATCGAGGTTATAATGTCACCCTTATTCCTCATCATGTTAATTACTTAAACGAAGATTTATTTCTACTCAGTGGGGTCAAATTCCTGTTTAATTAAACAAAGATATTATTTCGCCAAATCAGTTTTTAGTCTCGTCCTGGCGCCGGCATTAACGAGTAACTGGTGTCGTTAATTTATGCGGCCTCACATTTCGTCTGCTTTGAATATACATACATGTACTCGTATGTAGTCGCAGTGCGTTAGCGCAACGTATTTTTAGGCAATTATTTTTCTTTTCTTCTATATCGGACGACTTGTCCTTTTTGAGTTTCTTCGGCAATTCTATAAAAGTATAAAAACAGGTGTCTTGTTATCGAAAAACAGTAGTCTAGTGATTATGCCTTTCGAGTTTGGAGCCCTGAGTTTGATTCCGACGTATAAATGTGTGATCCCGTATATTATTTGATTTATAATTAGTAATTTATATGTGTTCATACTAGCCGCGAGATAACGGAGATGTCTAGACAGGTAAATCGCGTGGGACTTGCGGGATGCACCACATTTCTATTCCAATAAGACGCGTTTTTATCCCAAATCTGTCTGGAGTATATATAATAAATATACATATATATGTCATGGTCCGATCGTCTTTGTCAAATCACAAATATTTAATAATTTTGATATAAAGTTTTATCACCGTGAATACTAAATATTTTAACTGTAAAGTCTCACCATGTCCATAGTCCATTAAGCGGATCGAAATGTTGGTATAAAACTGCTTTGATCGTGAATATTCGATATAAATAAAATAATTAATGATATTGTCAACAAAATTAATACCCCAAGTGCGCTTGTTATGTTTCAAGACGCTAGTCAAAGTGTTATCGGATTTTCTTTCCATAGCTTATACTTAGAATAGGATTCATGGGACAATTGTGAGTTATTTTAGTATTTCAGGAAATTTGATTCAAATCTGGAGGTTTAACCAATGTATTTCTTTGAGTATTTTGTTTTTTTTTTACCTAATTTTCGCTGAAGTACACAAACAATTCAATGGCATTTGAACGTAAATGGGACATGTTTGTTTAAGCAAATCGTGTTGTTTGCTTAACTGCTACGAAACAGAAAATGTGGGAAAGCTTGTAGGTGGATGTTTGAGCGAGTGGGTGTGAGTTACAACTATCCTGCTATGCGATGAGTTTTGTTTCGCTTGATGTTTAGAACTGGTTTCTAAATAACAAAATTGCATGAAAGCTGAAACTAGATATTCAAAAACAGCTTATATCTCCTTCACAAGCTTTTCCAA
The DNA here is from genome assembly GCA_003671415.1 of Megathymus violae. Classification (NCBI taxonomy): domain Eukaryota; kingdom Metazoa; phylum Arthropoda; class Insecta; order Lepidoptera; family Hesperiidae; genus Megathymus; species Megathymus violae. Next base: position 6,207,832 of record PDGT01000017.1, on the reverse strand, counting down.
GACGGTTCAGTTGTCGTTTAGATTTTTTCTCAAAATGAAAGCGATTGAGACAACGGCTCACCACGCTGATTGGTGCTAGTTGGTGGAATAAAATAAATTGACGAAGAAGATGATTAGGTTTCTCGAAGTTTTCTTTCAGCGATTTTGAATTTATTATTTTGTATAGTTATCTCTAAGGCGATTATCGCGCTACAGCGCTAGTGGCGGTGGAATGAATTGCCACATTGGCTTATACGAAATCCGTTAATGTCTAACACATGCCTGGCGGTACAGAACACACGCCTTTGCGCCGCTTTCGCGGCCGCGCCGGTCTAGACAGAACTCCACTTACTAGGCACACCACATTACTAGACAGCTGTATGATGAGGTTGTGATGTCCTTTTTTGAAAATGAATTTCGAATAACGAAACGTTTATTTTCAAGATTAAACGTCGTCCTGCTATTTGAAATATAAAAAGATAATAATTTACAACGGATGGACTGATCGACACCCTTTCAAGCTGAAACGCCTGCGTTAAGTATAGCAATCCTTTTGTCAACACTTAGGATCACCTAGATTATTGTTTAGATCTAAGTACATTATTCTAGTATAAATAGATGTAAAATTAAAGATACTTTAATATTGACTTAGTTATGATTTACAATGTTACAAGTTAATATTTTATTTTCTTTTAACTAAAGTTCCTCCTACTTATCCACTCAAAAATTCGCTTCTCCTTAACCGATCTTTACATCAGAGCGCGGTGTCGTGTGAGAATCGCCTAAAGCGTTTTTTTTATAGCTATACTAATAAGGAAATCATGACAGCGCCAAATCAGGTACATTGAATATTATTTGAAAACTTTTACATAAACTATGTTAACAAGACTGTCAAATGAATACCTAGTTCGACTATTTCCCGCGTATGGGTGTGGGGTTCGTATGCGCTCTCCGTTCATCCAATATCCTTCATAAGTTGATTTTGCTTTCTCAATATACGTCTGCCGCTCGCATTACTATTTGCTACGAAATCGAAGGGAACACGTAGTTCGACCTGAATTGTCACTCGCAATTGTGGAAGCCGACTTTTTTAACTATCCTCAGGTATAATATTAGGTAGCGGATGCAGGTAGGGAATGGAAACGTTCGGAAATTATCTATCAAAGACATTTTTTATTTTTGCTGACTGTCTGTTTGACGATCTATCCGTGCACCTATCACGCGCAACTATTTATAGAAGTTTCAGATGCCATATTTTGCTAAGAGTTTATTTAAAAAAAATAGTGCTTCTAATACTTCTAGTTCTAATACTAGGATAAGCAAATATTATAACAACGAAACGGAAAAAACAAAATATTTATTAAATTTTTATTACAGGAATAATAAAACATCCAAATATAAAATCAACCATAACTCCTCCAATATCTTATGACTTACATTTTAATGCATTACAATATTTAATATTCACATATGACTCAAACAGTTTAACAATAAGTACAATGAGTATTGCTTACTTAGCTTTATTTCTGTAAACAGTTGTGTATGATTTGCAAACATTGCTCAATGAAAGACGGTATGTTAAGAAACTTTTCGTTATATCATATATGCACATCAGTAGATACGAAGGGAGATAACATTTGTAGATAAGTTAGAAAATAGATCATGGGGTAAACGACTGCTTATATTTAGTTCTAACGATAAACTTGAATACGTCACTACTAACATGCAGGTTGACAGCGAAATCTTGTTAATTGTCTTTAAACAAGTAATCTATCAAATATTTGTTATTTTTTATAATATATTATAATATCATATCAATCAAATGAACTTAATTTTTACCTACTTTATTTAAAATGCATATGAATTGTGTATACGTATACGTAGTTAGATATCTTATCTACGAAACTAATGAAATTGTTTAGCAACTGCAAATTTCAAAGAATTATTTAATATTTTACAAAGTTATGCAATACTATTAAGTTCCGATGGAACCATAAGTTCATGGCTATGATCTAATATTCTGATTACGAATATTCGTTAATATTAACCATAATATAGTAATAAAAGTTTTTGTTTGAATTATTTAGAAGTAGTAAAAAGACACTATGGCTTATATTGCCAGTATGTTAAGTTGTTACTTTAAGTCATATACCTACAGCTATAAACAACCACTTTGTTTAGATTTCGCATGTATTTCCAACTAAACATTATCATGTACTTGGCAAATTTTAAAGTGAGAATATTTATTGAACTTAGAACTTAAATTACATTTATTTTAAGGAAGAGTCCATGAACGTAATTTGTAGCTAAGATAAGATAAATGTTTAATGGTATAATTTTATGATACAATAAAGATAAATTTGTTTCCTGACTTAATTTGGCTGCACCCATCGTGTTTACGAGTTACCATCATTTGATATTATTTTGATTCTGTCTTATTACCTTACCTTATCAGTTATTGTATGAGTTGAAAAATTATGTACCGTCAACTTTGGCGTTTACAACGTTCCTTTTAAAACATTTCTAAGCTCTCCGCCGTTTTGTCTTCAGAAGTTTTAATCAAATTTTCATACTGAAAAGGAACAAACTCCGAGTCCTTCAATCAACGGGAATATCTAACCGTGTTTTGAGCTGTTTGCCTTTGGAACCGGTTACATTGCAAATCCATTATTAAGTGCCTGCGTTTAGAAGTTATCATCACATGATGCCGAACTGATGCGGAAATAGCAGCAGTAGCCCTTAATGATTGGGACTTGGGCGATAACACTCGAGATTAGTTGACAGAAACTACGCAGTACTTATAATTAAATGCATGGTGTGCTCAAGCCGTTATATGTATGCACATTTAGACTAAAAATGTTGAAATAAGAAACTTAAAAAAATAATTAAATCGATTTCAAAAAGAAAAAAACTAAAAATCGTACTAAAATGCATAAATAAACTTGAGTAAAATATTGTAATATGAAATACGTACTGAAATATTTGGCGTCGGTGCGAAACATGAAACAACAATACTTAACGATTTAAAAACCTTAATTAATAATGGAATATAATACTAACATAATAGTGCAATATGGCAGGATTTAACAAATGACCAACTATTTAATTGGCGTGGTTTAGTTAGCATTGACTTATTATGAGTAATATCTAAACGTACAATTTCAGGATTTACTCTTTCAACTGAGTTAATTATTTAATATTTATAATTATTGTGACGTAAAATGTAAGGGACACCACAAGACGCTGTCGCGGGTAACAACTAATCGGGAAATATAATAGCTGCGCTTAATAGAATTGTTATTCTTATCAACTATTTTCCTGTAAGAAACTGGTGTAAACCTACCATGTAAGAGAAACACAATCCGACATTATTATGTTTCGCCTTCGACAAAGTTCTTGTTTATTTAGTTGTTAATATTCTATATCGAAAGTCCACAAGACAACGTACTTAATTGTGATGTATCATGTTACATACTCCTTGTATTTGCACTACTATATGGATCAAATAGCTGACAAATTTATCGCGTCAGAATTGGCTTTAATCCATTAGTATTAGATTGCTAGGTAAGGGTTTATTCTCGTAATTGAGAAGTTCTCGAGGCAAGACCATCACGTAGCTCTACTGCGAATTGGTAGAGGTCGGAATCCAAGTGTCGGAAGTTATTATTCCATCCTAAGATCTCTGACATAGGTTGATTGAAAATAGTGTTACAACACCTTCAAGAAATCTTTTGTCGATCCTATCCTTTATCCTATTTTCGACGTAGCCGAAATTGCTGATTCGTTGATCATTTACGGTGACACATACCGTCGCCTTCGTTAAGAAGTGTAACCCTTAGAAAATATTAGGGGGTGTAAGGGCTCCGCTTCTCCGTGAGTCTAAAGCAACTTGCTTTGCTCGTGGTGAACCTTACTCAATAATAAACGAGGCAATAAAGGTGCTTCCTATTGTATGTTGTTAACTCTGAACTATTGTTGCTGAAGCATAGTGATAAAGCTGTTTACTTTCTTGGCTAGCCGTTATGTACCTTCTAGAATCAACTGTGAATATTTTTAATTCATTTCGGTTGCAGTCTCGAAAAGTTAGTTACAAATACGACCCCGTATCCCAATTCGGCTGTCCCATTTCAAAACCTAGTATGGGACATTTTTTACAAAAATCGTTTTATTGCATAATCTTGTTAACCTAGGAAGTCACTACCGAATACAAAAACACCAACATCTTAAACTAACATGAAAGCAGATATATTAAAAACCTAACCTAACCTAATTATCTTGTGTCAATTATTAAAGTTAGTAAGGGACCTAAAGTATGTAATATACATATATATTAAAATATTGTTAGTACTACGTTTTCATTATTTAGTATTTTATAAAACCAATAGTTATTTTTTTACCTAAAATGAATACTTTTCATAGGCTGACCTTTTTCACGTTTATGCGCTCTCCTGTAAAATTTCGCTTTAAGTCCTTACTAGGTTTTGAAATGGGGCAGCCGAATTGATAATGACCCTGTTAAGTGTTTTATCGTTTATTTAAAATATCCATACGCCGTTTCCAAAGTTATTGGCGACATGTTAACGGTGGTTTTGGTGTTACACCCAAGAGCCTCAGTGACCACTTACCATAACCTATCACCGTGAGGATTGCATTACCTTTCTTATTTGAAAGCACGTGAGCAACACAAGGCAAACGACAAACACTGTGCGTTGTTTATACACGACATGTAATAAAAGATTAGTTACAGGAAGGAATAAAACAGCCATGGCCATATTTAGTAGCGTAAACACTTTATAGGGCCGTCATAGGAGTGATACGCTGATATATGTATACATAAGCTGCCTAATTGTTACTGTTGTTCGTATCAACACTGTAGAAAACAAAATATTATGATTATAGCGTGGAAAGTATACGTTAGTTCTCTTCACATACGGATATATATTATGTATACTTTCCACGCTAATATCTTAATTTTGCATAACATGAGCTATTTTATATGCCAGGTTTTACATTGTGTATCAAGATTGGCTTATTTTTTTATTCTAATTATATAATAATTCTATTCACGGATTAAGATAAAAAGCTCTAAGGAGAGTAAATATCAATACACCGGTAAATTGACAATGTGAACTCTTCAATTAATATTATAATTTTTATATATATATATATATATAATTTTAAAAATTATTTATCTGGAAAAAATAAAAACACAATTATTCAGCTAGGTCTTCTATTAAAGGAGTTAATTAAGAAAGTTTTTATTTAAATTAAAATTTTATTATATTTTGCTTCTTAAATCCAAGCACTATTTTCATACATGTTACTAATAAATCTTGCCCTGAGCAACTATAGCATATTATTTCCAAGTTTCAACACAGTTTAATTAAGAAATATAATATGTGAATATTTAAAATACTTTCAATTATGAACATATTTATTAGAACATAGATATTTTGTTGTATCTAGGTACTTTTTATATTTGTATTTACATATTTACATACTCTACCTTAGGGTCTTTCTATGTATAATGATAAATATTTCCTATTAAATGAATGCAGCGACAAAGTAGGTAAATCTACATTTCTGTGTTGCGTGCGTAATATTGGCTGAGCAAATATTATACATATATCCTAGAAACATAAATCGCTTGTTTACTGTTGCCGTACTACACATATTTATGTATTTATAATGTCTTCATACCTGAAACATTAACGGGTCCTATTTCTTATCTATACTATTAGTGAAATTGTAAAAGGGCCGCATTCAAACGTTAAATATTTTTTTGGAAATTTAGCTTTGTTTTCAAATTACAGTTTAAAACATTTTTTTTTTTATCTACTTGTCTTATTTAGTACCTTATATTATGGGTTATATCTAGAACACTTTTCGTCCCGGGAAATGCATCGGTTCGCGCGGAATAGGAATTTAAAACTAATATGCATATTCTATTATAAGGGCATTAAAAAAAATTAAGCCTGCCTGGCTGTAGATATTATAATAAATTAATGTATTTCGGATTCACAGAACTAAAAAACGTAGTCTTTAAACAATGCGAGTGCTATTACTAAACGTAAGACGTTCTCTGACGCCAAACGAGGGCGAGTTACTAGTACGTAATATATTTATAAAGAATAGCAATGCTATCCCATCTTAAGTACTTCGTTGAAGCAAAATATAGTGGGGAAACCTGTGATAAAACTATTATTATAATACAAGTTTTAATATTCTTAGATAACTCTTTTAATTATGTTTGTGAAATTTTACATTAAATCATTCTATTTTTCCTTTCGTTTCTTTTCTTAACAGTTTTGACGATCCCATAGCAACACAGGGAATCCTAGGGCGGGGGTGTGTGTTTAAACGTTTATTTATTTATTGTTTATTTATCTAATGCGATTGTTATTTTTCTTTTTCTAAACATATTTTAATGACACTTTGAGATAAAGTTATATACATTTTCGAGATAAGTTATCATACAGGACTTTTTGTTTTATTAATGCTAACAACTACATACCTGAGGGTAATCAATAACGTTCTTAAGATGTATGTAGTTCGTTAAATCTCACTCGGACTGATCTGATTAATAGACTAAAGCATTTTAAAGCATAGCAGTGACATTTTTATGAGTTTTAATATTATATTATAAAGTACTTCTAGTATTTAAGCACCTACCATTTTTATCACAATCTAAAAAGTATAATATTCACTATTTGTCTTAAGACTTGATGATTCATGAATCGAGAAATGAATCAATCTACTTGCAGTATAAATAATTTGTTTCCTTTAACGATGATTTAATTTAATTATAATACTCGAATACCAAACCGCTTATACTCTTTCAAGGCTTTTTCGAAATTATTTGAGTCACTGTTGATTTATTAAGGAGTTCCATTGATATCTTCGGCTCTCATTATCACATTATCATATTTAAAGAGGGCATATCCGTGAGCATACTTTTATACATATAAAAATATACAAATCGCTCTATTAATCGAGAATATTATCAGATGAGAAAACATAAAAAAGTAAATTAAAAAAGCAAAAAAACCTTAAATTGATATTTACTTTGTATCCTTTAATTGATTGATTTTAACGTGACGTGTTGTAACAGATACTAACTTAATTATGATATGATATTTGAAAGTAAATTAATAGACTTTCACTGTCGACAACAGCTTTTCGCGCTTAGGACCCTATGTTCCAGTTTGCTTAGTTATGTGTTGGCGCAGAAGTTAACACTGAAAACATTTTAAGATAGAATGTTTTATCTATTTAGCGTAATATATAGCATTGGTGAATAGGGCGGGTCACACCCAAACCGTTACTTCTGTTCACGATATGTATATATTTAAATTATTATTTAGTTGTGTTAAATTAAATATAAAAAGTTACCCAAAAATACTTCAAGACATTTCTTTGGAGTCGGCCGCTATATATAGATAAAAAGTTTAAAAATAAATCAGAGTTCCCTATCACTCAGTTGTAAAGAACAACCTTTCATTTCGTGCAAAGGTTTCGAACTGTCAAGCATAGGTTCCCGGATTAAATTCTCAAGCAGAATACATATGTGATAAAAAGTTATTTTTGTATCGTGTTTATTAGTAACACCTTAATTGTGTATGTCTATGACAGCTGCGACGTCAAGAAAACTAGTGCAGAGGTGGGTGTGAACGTATGTTTCTTCAAAACAGTAACAAAAAGCATCAAAGCAAGCCTTTAACACTGCCCTGCAACATCAATCACGCAAATCCACGCCCAAGACCATGTCTTCACATCGTAATTTGTTAAGTTAAGCCGCTTATTATTAAACTGCTTACACGAGTAAGCCGCGCGACTATTTGCTTTGTAAGCGGCACGTGCCTCAATTGTTGCTTAATAGATTTGTGCTCAAATTAGTGTGACTGTGATTGTATAATCTTATTATGTTGGACTATTATGCAAGTATCATTAATTTTGTGGGGATTGGACATATTAGGTAATAAATTTAACTGTTATGAGTAGAAAAGTAAGAGATGTGTAATGTCCGTGATCAAATCATAAAATAACGCTTTATTTATTTTGAAGGGACGGATTTTTTTCAATCACTTTGTTTCAGTTTCAGTTGATTACACATTTGTGCTTATATCATAAATGATAATATTTATAGGTTCTTAATAACATATAAGTATTAATAAGTAATACTTAGTAATACTAGAAATCCGCCCTCGCTTCGCCTCGGGATACTTGATTTTTACGTTTACAAACAGTAATCAAATCCTCATTGATATATTGTTTTAGTTTTTGAGATTTTTGCATTCAGAAAGAATTTTTTTTAACATATAGCCTATGTCAATCAGGAGTAGCGTACGTTTCGAATGAAAAAATATTTTTCAAATAAGTACCTACGGTGGTTTCGGCATCAATTTTAAATCTGTCATATTATTATGTTCTTTATTATCAATGATAATGATTTGCTGTAAACAGTAAAGTTTATCTATATTAAATGCTTACGTTCGGCATTATTAATTTTACTTTACTTATGTAACCAACTTAACACAAAAAATATATATCAATCGCATAAAAATGGTCACTATGGGTTATCCGTGGAATATAGATATATTCTATTGCCGATTTTTTTGTAGATATTATTAACATACCCAATACCAAAGGACAAAATTTTGATATATCTCGTAAAATTTAGTCAATATTACCAATGAAACCGCCAAAAATTCAATTATTTTACGAAACCTTAACTTCTGTTCTTCATAAATGTTAAATTTATGCATGTATTGAACCTATAAACCATGCGGAAGAAAATATCTGAATCATAGTGAAAATCTCATTAAAATCGGTTACGTAGTTTAAAAGATCTAAGCGTACGTAAGGACAGACAGACAGGAAAAGACTTTTAACTGTGTAGAGAAGGTACAGTACGAGATTTTTTATTTTGGTTTATATTTACCTTCTCTTTGTTTTGTTTTATTTCAGTTTTTTTTAATCTATATATATATTTCTGTTAATTGAGATTATTGTTTCTGTGTAGTTGTACAGTACAAGTCGTGAATAAATGTGTTTCTTTCTTTCTTTCTTAGATTACAACCCCTGTTAATGAAAAAAAAAATGCATATACAAAAATCTAATTGTGCAACTAAAACCTTGAGTGTTAAAATAACTTATTAGTTCCAAAATTCTAAGCATCAACCGATCCATTTATTGAATCTTGTTATAGAGTCATTGATTGAATCCTATCGCTTTTAAGTAAAAAAGACCAGATTGTTTATTGTTCGCTGCACCATATACATAGCATTTTCACCAACATGTCCCGAATTTTTAATTTTGGCGTCATATGCCACCGATCTATTGCTTATATTGTGAAGTTCTAGAATTCTATTTAAGAGCTCACGAGGAGAGATTATGTTAAATAAATGAAACAACAGCTCTAACCTTCTAGATATTCGGCATATAACGGCATGCCCGGTCGATACATTTAAAAATAAAATTATTTATCTACTTATTCTATAAAGGTGCTTAACTACTACGTTTAGTGACAAAGAGACAATGGTGCTTTGTGTATAGTTTTCGCAACGCCCGTTTAGTCTTGATGCGGATCACCGCCCATGGATGTAGGACGCGTTGCGTTCACACTGTATCCAGAGATGATACTAATACGACCAATACGTACTCTGTCGCTCGTCATACCATCATAGCGACTCGTAGTAATTCCTCTACTGGACCCGGGTCTACACTTAAAAAGAAAGCCATCATAATTATAGCTAAAACTGTGCACAGAGTTGCTAATAGAGTCTTAGAGAAGATTAAGAAGAGTATGTTAACAGTGTTTTCCGGCACCAATGTCGCAAATAATTACTTTCAAAAACGTCCAGTGTAATATGAGAGTTATTATAAGCTATGTACCTAGTTTCCCCCGGATGGGAAATGCACTGTCAAAGTAATAGACAACTTTATTGGTTATTTTTGATGTTTACCTAATATTTTACTTAAATTTTTAGACAGTCAGTATTTACTGTGTATTGTATGTATTGTGTATTGTACTAGAAGGAGCCACATTGCCATTATGATTATTTTCAGAAAATTCGATTTCTTGAAAAGTCACCGAAGGATTTATACATTGTACATTACTTACATCGTAAAGCAAACTTCCAAAGGTGATGTTCTGTTAAAACAGGAGTTTGTTTTGCAAGTTATGTTCGCTTTTATATTGCCCAAATGTTGCTCTACTTTGAAAACTCCTATGTTAGGAAATTTAAGGAGGAATCTTTCACTTAATTCTACTGTTTTAGAAAAAAATCTTTGATATAAGTATTCATTATTCACAGCATCCAATCTAACATTTTATGATAAGCTATAATTTAGTTGGCATTTGTACCAATAAATTTCCACAAATCGGACATATTTAATCGAAAGCCAATACGTACGAAAATAATGAATCGATTCATGTGCATGCGATATAGTTTTAGAGGATATTTGAAAATTTCTGTAATCAGGTCATTTCGGTTTAGTTAAAGCATGAGAAGTATTGTGTCATATCTGATATAGTAAGGCTGGAATCTGAATTTTTGTAGATCTCAATAAGAGCACAATTACAAAAATATATAAATTCAATATATACCCAAATTGTTATTATTGCTTTTGATTATTAAAAACATAAAAACTACTTTATATTTTATCTAGTCTTATCAAGAATTAATTTTATGTTCATTTAAACTGCTACGACATGCTATAGTGGTACTGGTACACCATTTCTTGGTTTTAATAAACACATTGCTCTTGTGTTTTGTATGGCACTAAAGCACTAAATTACGGGAGCACTAAAACACTAAATTACTGAAGCTCTAAAACACTAAATTACAGAAGCACTAAAACATAAATTATTGAAGCTCTAAAACACTAACAAACCCTCAGTCTCTAACATTGAGTCATATACCCAACGCAAATGGTTGTCCTTTTAAAACATCTCATTAAAGCTGGTCAACTTCGACTCATATATTAACAAAGACATGTTCGTAGGCTCCGGTATTTTTGGCAGTCTTCTTTTAGGTTCTTATGTAGCTCTTAATTTTTTAGATACTACGGTGTATTTGCGATGTTTCTAAATATTCCATTTTGGTCCCGTTGGTGTTGTAGTATGATTTTTCCTTTACAATACTTGGTTCATTAATACCGTTCGTCAATTGTCCTACCCTTTGATTGAATAGCTTCGGGAAAATACCTTCCATCTGGTGAGTGGCGCTTCTAACATCAACTTTTTTACTCTGATAATTAATTTTAAATTAACTTTTGTTCCGAGGTTTCATTATTAGTATACATATATAAAAAACTATTTGAATTTATCTGAGATAAACGTTCAGATATACATACTAAGTACGGTTGTCGAAGATGACATGTTTATGTATCTATTAGTTGTTTCAGAACTATAAACTACTAAACAATGCCTTCGTAACACTTTAGTTGTTAATGTTTTACTTAGTATCAAGGTAGATGGACAAAATTAGGTAGAGCATTAAAATAAATGTAAATCCTCAATTTGACTAAACATGAATGTGTAACACGCGACATGTTATGTCTACGAACTCCGCAGACGACTATTTCAGGCGACGCAGTTTCATGGTAATTAGAGCTGTCTTTCATACACGGCACAGATATTGTAAGTTATTTGATCGGGGCCTCCTGAACAATGTTGCATGGCGGGGAAATACACATATACATAAGCATTACATACTGTTGCTTGACCACCGTTAAACTATCGGAAAAGTTTGGCAATGTCACGAGAATCAAAATTTTTATGATGTTTCTTTATTTACATAAATATTTGGAATTGAAAATTGGTTTGTCAAATTTTTAAATGCATGAGCAGTCACACAAAAAATCTATTATGATTTATAAATCCTTGAAATTTGATATTGTAACATTCAATACTTTTATTTCATAAAGCATTCTTAGTCTGCACTGTGTAGACTGTTATCTTCTTATTAGTACCTATTGATATTGTCAAAAGTTGTTTAAGAAATGTGTCTAATAAAATATACTGGACGGAAAAGCTTTAAATTTGCGCATGTGTAGTCAAATGACCTAATCACAAATAAACAAGTCTTTCATGTTAGTTTATATCTACTTATTTGCTTCAATTTATAAAGGAAACAGATTTTTTTTCTGATAAGACAGCCTTACATACCCTTGGGAACATTATGTAGAACTTTTAACGATGTTAATATTTCCCGGATCAAGTGATATTAATTTTGTAATATAAAAAAAAAATTAAAGGTGGGGGTAGGATTCGAACTCGAGTCTCCCATGCGGGAGACCGACGATCAAACCTCTAGGATACGCTGCTTACTTAACGTGCGAGTATAGTTTGATACTATTTAACACTGTTTAATTTTTTTAAAACAAATATATAAAAAAAAAACATCTACCGACAATTCATAATATTTTTTTATGATGATTTGTAAATCATTTCTTAATTATTTAGATACATGTCAGTGGCCTCTTATTAGTCATTTTGAATAACAAAGGTATCAGAACTTGCCAAAAAACGTGTTGGTTTTAATTTCAAATAACTTATTTTAATGTGAGGCCAGTTGTGTGACCTCGCGTCTAGAAATCGTCAGTAAGGTTTTATTATTAAATAATACTCATATAATTACATAATATATCATGATAATTTTACGTATTGTTACTTTATGAATCTTATGGCATTGTTAGGTGATAAAAATGACAATATAAAATATTTGCTGTTGGACTGACATTCATTAAATAAATTAATAAGATAACCGCCTAAAGCTCAGGTTGCGAGATTGTTATATTCTTATTTTGTCTCAATGTATGAAATTTAGAGGTCACTTATCCAACCTCCCGACCGCACCCAATTTCCTTAAATCGTTCAATCATTCGCCACTGGCGGTAGCACAAATGGCACACGGCTGTAATCGCTTCACATACTTAATATTTTTAAGGTCATAAAACTGGTGTTTCATTTGTACTATTTTTAGAACTCAGAGTTCTATTTAAACAAATCCACTCACGCGCGGCCAAAGATAAAAATGAGCATGAAAATGCACCATAACTTAACAAATTGAGGTTAAACTTAAAATTCGAATGCCGCGGCTACTCTATTGAATTTTACCCAACTACTTAATTCTACTGTATTATGCCCGTCATAAACAAAACGTAGTTACAATAGTCTACTTAAGCATGTTTACTTACAACATTATGAAGTTTATGGTTGTTTATCATGCTCGGCGTCGAAAATTGTATTTTAAAATATATTTTCTAATACATTGAATAAATACTAATAACATAACATGAATTAAACATTTTTTAAGTTGTGTGCCTACTATACAGTGACGAAAAATATTTCAATGTGTATTTTGGTAGTCGGTTCGATAAGGTCACAATAATACGAAACTGTATAACGGTGCGGTTCCATTACTGTGAACGGGCGTTCAATATGAAGGAGGATTTCGTTTGTTGCATAAAAATATATTATGCGAAAACGTCTGTTTCAACGCATCGGGAATACTGCGTAAGAATACGTAATCTCTGACGTCATTGAAACACGAGTGTTCTCTTTGGATGTAATGAGCTATTAGCTGAGAACTACGCACGCTACACAAGCGTCAAACAGAGCTGTATTTTTAGGGAATCATGTGCGTATTAGAAATTACTATCACTTGCTGTGGTTGTAGAAAACATCGTGAAGAAACATTGCAAAACTGAAGTTATCCCTAACATTCCCAGAGGCGTTTTTATGTTACCGGATTTATTCAAGTTGGCACCTGGTCAGCTTATTGGCTATGAATCTGAATCACTCTCAATCTGAGATGATCCGAGTGCTTCAGTAGCACTATTAAGAGTTATGATAATGATGTATTGCAAAGGAACTGCAACATTAAGACGGATTCACTTTCTCAAAAAAAACTCAGCGTGCATCGCAATGGAACCGCAGCTTTACGACTTGCGAAGAAGGTGTCATTCAACTTTAGTTGTGTGGAGGCTGTAGCACGGTGACATGTCAATGTCCGCGTCTTTGATTAATTTAGCTCATTCCGCACTTTTTTGGTGCAAAGTCGTTAGCATTTCATTTCGTGTTCATGTTTAATTTGAATATAAGCGATTTGGTAATAGTTTATTTGACGTTGATTTATCGACAACTTATAATCACTAAATTTGGTCATAACGATCGAAATTATTGCGATTTTGATGGAACAAACAAACAATTCGAATGGATTAAGCCAAAAATGATTTATTTATTAAACTACTTGATTGATTGCATTTTTTTTTTTCTTTGGATTGACTTTCAATACTTTTTTATACTCATTTTTATCAGCGACGATAAGTCTGCAGTTTAATGATTAAATTGTCCAACCTTACAAATTTCCATTGATTGAATATTAAATAACTACAATTTAAACCCTTACAACAAGATAATTGCTATTACATATTTTTATTATTCAATGATTATTATTAAGTGTTTTCATTTTTCTGTGACATTTGGAGTTTCTTGCCGCTTCATCTCTCACAATTGCTTTCGAATTCTTAGGCCTTGCTGAAGGGATAGTGTTATTTACCATTTGTAGAGTGATTGTAAATTTTGTATTTAAAATAAAATTTGTATTTCAATTCGAATATAAAAAATTGTTAGCATTATCATTAACTAAAAACGCTCAAATGAAACGTACTTTACTCACAACAAGATCTTGTTACAATGGGATGTCCCATAAAGCCAATCGTGACGCAATATTCACACGCGTCAGTAACCTCATGTTTCGAATTTATCTAACGTTTATATTGTATTGTAAGAATAGAATTATGTTACACTTCCTCATGGACAAACACGTACTTGTTACAGTTGCAATTGTTTTATTAGTTTTGAAAACATCAACATAACATACAACAACATAACATTCAAGTTAACAGCATAAGTGTATTTCAAGATGAACATTTAATATCTTACTCTCTCGTACTTTCCTTGTGATTGATGGGTTCTTTCTACTATCGGATATCGGGTTACGGGGTGACTCAAGACTACATGCACCATACTGTAGCTAGGCCGCCACTGTTCACCACCCGCACACATGGTATTCGCAACGTTACCTGTCTGACTAGCTGCTGCCGTTCTAGAATCAACCATAACATTTTTCACGTGTCATTCATATATTTTTTTTACAGTTTCATCAAATTACGCTATGTTTTTATGCCGATTTTAACATCATTTTGAATATTTTTCTACCTGTATTTACAAATTGTATAAATTCCATTCTTTTAGAATATGTTAAATAAATTTCCATTGTACGCTTCTGAAAATCTACTGTTTAAAACTAGAACCTAAAAACAATTAAACGACCCCATAGCCCAGTTGGTAGTGACCCTGCCTGCAGAGCGAGGGGTCCCGGGTTCGTTTCCCGGCCGGGGCAGACATTTATGTGACAGATAAATGTTTGTTCTCGGGTCATGGGTGTTAGTGATGTCATATATATGTATGTCCATGCCACCCGCAACACAGGGAATCCTAGTGCGGGGGTGTGAATGTGTAAACGTTTATTTATTTAAAATTAAATGAGTCGCAAAATAATCAATTATCACTACCATTAAGGCAAATATACGTCCCAGAACGGTAAAACTTCTTGTCAACCGGCTCTCCAACGCTGTAACCGGAAGACATAAAAACTTTTCACTTTTAAAGAATCAAAAGTAAAACGTCTAGTAGAAGAAGGGTGATATTCAAGCTGGTAGTGAACCTCAATAGTTTAGAGTGAAAACTGGTTGGCTATCGAATACTACGTCTTTTCGACAGTAGAACACTTCTGCAGTTGAGCCTATTGGTTTCCCCATATAAATCAGATGCCTGTCGAAGAATATTGAAATATTCCCGTAAAGCCGTAGGTCTTCTAGGTTACTTAATCGATTAAAAAGGTTGCTGAAAGAGCTCGATACAAAGAGAATTAAATGGACTATCATAGAAAATTTTAAGTCTACTTACAGAATTGTTTGTCATCGCTATTGGTTGTTTTCGTCTATGTAATTTTAAATATTTAACAATGTTTGCTTGTCTCCCATCAATTTTACATCAACTGAACTGACATTTTAATTCTGAATACCAACGTGGGCTATTTTAACATTTTATTTTAAATTATATATACATTATAGAAATCGAATTGTGGGCTGCCTTTATGAAGCCATTAAAATTTAAAATGGAATAATACTATAAAACATGTTCATGAAATATTTATAAGACACAGTTTTTTATAATATGCAGTACATTTTAAGAAAGAACATTACTTATTTGGATGATATAAGTAACCAAGTTATAAGTAACCAGTGATATAAGCAACCAGTGTTGAGAATTCTCAGTCGATGTTCAATCGGTATTCTCGAGTTTTGGTTGTTTATGATGCCTTAATGATGAGTACTGGTAAATAGTGTGTAAGTGTTTTATTATCGCTATTTTAATTATGATGATATTATTTAAATTGTAGATGATTTTAGTTCTCGGACCGTGGCTATTTTTAACTAATATAAGCCTATTAGCAACCCGTTTACGGTCTGATTCATAAAAATTACGTACTAATTTGCAAATGACCTTGCATCCGATACAATTGTTATATTTTTATCGGGCATTAAATGTTATAAAAACTGGAGTTTCTAGTTCACATGAATTATAAACGTACTCGTTTGCTGTAATAGCTACAGAAAAGCGGTCAAGATTTTGTTTACTAGTACTAAATTACTGCCCTATTAATATGATGTAATTTACTATTTATTCATATTACTATAGATAGTATAGACAAATGTGGAGACAAGTGTTTTACTAATTTTACTATCATTATTTTAATAGTAATTAAGAGCTTTGGAAAATTCTACGGTTACAGAGCCATTTCCCTGGATGAAAAGTATTATATATTATGATCCATACTATAACTTCTAAATACGCCAAGAGTCATCTAAATTTGTTAAGTGGGTTTAGTATTGTTTGTATAAAAAATATATTTTTTATATGACATGTCACACACTCCTGGCCTTATACAAACATGACATCATATACACCCATGACATCGTTACACAAATCTCTCATCAGGTACAGTCACTACCACCTGGGTTGCGAAGTCAATCAATAATTATCAGCTTTGTAACGATGTTCCTGCATTCCAGCTGGAGGCCAAATTTGCTGCTTAAAGAAGACCTCAGGGCTCCTGGCTTGGCTTGACACGTAATTATGGCATGTACATAATGATATGTTATGTAAATTGTTGTGTTCTCATTGTTTTTATTTATTGTGAATTACATTGACACCGACAATTTAGTAAGTCTTAGATCGATTGAGGGTAGTTTAGATATTTTTTACTCTTAAAATACGAGTATTACCTGTCTTATATCAAAGTGGCAACATTATATGCAACTTGGTGCTGATGTAAAGCAACTACTGGATAATTAATCAGATATGGTGGTCTTCGTAATTCTCACTCGATTTTAAGCTTGTACCAATAAAGTTATCTTTAGTAGCTAAGGTCACGTTCACAGTGGATCCGTTGTGTTAAACAAAGTAGTGATTAACAAAATTTATACTATTATCTTGTACCGACTTGCAGCAGTCGTGTTAATTCACTTAAGAACCAAGAGAATATTAAATTTTAACAAAAATAACTTTGCCTTAATTACACTTACTTTACACTCATTCTTTTTATCATAAAATAATGTATTTAACAATAAATGTATAAGGAAATCTACAAGTATTTTATTGGTACGTATCTATTCTATGAATTTGTTTCATTTGTATAGATTATAGCTTGTATAGATTGTGGAGTCTTTCTATTTCTTGCTAAACATTTCCTTCAGGGCATACCTAGTTTAAAATTTTAAAGATATCTTAAAAGGTATTCAATTCACTCTTATTACATTACCACGTTAAGAAATTGGTTTCATCACGCATGCCAGTGTCCTGCTCATTCAACACGTGTTAACACGCCTTATCACGAAACCATTAATCAAGTCTCGCTCAGCTTTTAAAAATTATAATTAATTAATTTATCACCTCTTCGGCGCCTGCTCATCGCTACGACAGAGACGAAAACAGGATTCTGGTTAATATTAATTAAAACGCATGATTATTAAAGGTAAATGGTGTCAGAAATGTATAGATAAATTATTAAATTTACTTTCATTAAAAAATGAGAACTTATGATTTTTAGAAAATCTAATTATTTAGTAATTTGCCTAAAAAAGGCCTGTTTTTTGCAAAGGTCTTCCTATTAAAATTAATCGATTTGATTGATCCGAATAAAAGTGGTGGTTGTCAGGAGTATAATTATGTAGTTGCGGATCAACATTAAATTAATTAAATTAATGTACATCATATGTACGTAATGTACATAAATAAAACATTAAATTAAGGTATTTTATACACTGATTGACTGATATAGATTTTATCAATATTAATTAAATACGGAAATGCACGATTAATAGTGACCTATTAGGGTAATAAAGGTTTTAATAGTAGTAAAATGTTAATAGGTGTGGATGAATAAACTGCGAATACAAAATCGAATAATTATAGTACCTTAGTTAAATTTATTTTCAATTATTCTATTTTTCAGCAAGAACTAGATATTCTTTATGTCAATGGCCTACATATGAGCAAACTCGCTACCTCATGGTTAGTTATAACCACTGAGTGTACACGTCCGTGACACAAATGGCATTACCGATGTACCATCCAAGATAGAAGCGGGGAATTGGGAATAAGTTTTAACTTTAACGGGTTCTCACAACTTTTGTGTTGTTTACTGATATTTTGACCCAATAAGGATCGTAGTTACGGCGAGGGTGCAGTGGCGAGAGCAAACTATTAATGGTTAATTCTGGTCAGACACTTGTGACAGGTGAATCTGTTAACGTATAGCTCGTATTGCGTTCTTAGGAAGCACATCACGACACTCGACACTGAAGACATTTTCACGCACTGAACTTTACACATGTAAATCAATCAAATCAAGAAAAGCACATAAGGATAAGATGCAAAGAAATGTTGCATCTCATCCCATCTTCTGACCTGTAATGCCATACTTGCCGGATTCCGTGAGAATCGAGTTCAGCAGGGAAGTATGACAACACAAATTTCACGAGACAGTGATCGGAGGTACCCAATAAAGAGGAGACCTGCACGTCATATCTGTCTGGATCGATTGTCAGAAAAAGGTCCAGACAATTGGCTGTGTGACCGTCGATATCAGGCAACCTAATCGCTTGCTTTACCAGTTGGGAGAGATCAAGGGACATGGCAAAATTCCACGTTGTTCTCACAGCGTGGTCGGTTCTCTGGTATGGGAACAACCAGTCCTTACGATACGCGTTAAAGCCCCCCAGAAAGACCAGTTGAGCCGTAGGGTGTCGATGAAGGGCCTCATCAGCTGCCACACTGAGGTGTTCAAATAACCGAGTTGTCTCATGGTCACCACTGTGCGATCGGTAGACACAGGAATACAGAATCTAGTCGATTCCTGTATCTACCAAAACCCAAACTGTAGAGAAGGTGACGGAGACGCTGACAGCAGATGTCATTACGGGCGTACACGTAAACCCCAGCATGAAGCTGAAAATTTTGCTCGATTGTGTAACCTGGATGTACTCCTCGCTGGATGGACATCCAATCTGCGTCTTCGTCAAGAAGAACATTCGAGTTACAAAACATTAACTTGAAACATAATAAATAATCAACGAAAATCATATTTCTACTATACGTATTATAAATTAATCCATCACAACACATAATCTTCCCGCTGCTGGGCTAGATTCTCCTCTTACAATAAGAGCGATTAAAACCATAGTCCGCTACGCTGGCCAAGTGCGCGTCGGCAGACTTCACCCTTGTGAAGATCTTCACTGGCAATACACATTGGTCAAAGACTTTCGTCTTGAGACATTGCGGAAGCTTGGACGCGCTAAGTTAATGCTTGACTAATCCCACCTGATGGGAATGACAATATAGTTGTAGATGATCGAAAATTCTTGTACCTCCCCATTTGTAATATTCACTTGGCTACTTTACCTATAGCTAGTTATTTCATTTGAACTTAAATAAATCGAGATAAATAATATATTCCGTAGCAATAAACGTACTTTCAAGATTAATCCTCACCAATGGTGGTATCTTTTACGATTCGCAGATCTCACGGTACATTATATGTATACAGTTAGCGGCAATTTACTGACGTTATGTTTTTATAGCTTTCCTTTTAATTTGCGCTCCTACTGAACCCTCAACTGGCTGAATAAACACAACTTTGTATTTAAAGGCCTCAGAAAATGGTAATGGTTGACACATTTCTAAGCCGTTAGCTCCACTCGCAACGGTAACAAGCGGAACGAAGATTCTCCTCATAGACCTTGGGGACAATGCTACGTGTTATTTAGCAAATAGCACTTTGCACATGAAAAACTGTTAGAGAAGTTTACAATTACATATTCGATATTGTCAATTGTGGTAAAAACATATGGTTTTATGTCTAGGGAGAGTTTATTTGCAGAAGCACATCTTTAGTTATAAAATTATTGGATAATCTACGAGTAATATTGGAGTAGTATCGGAATGCCGCTCTTTTGCGTGGCGAGCTATGATAAGAATGTTGCACTGATCTTAAATTTTTAAAGTCATGTGCTTATTAAATTAATAACAATTTTCTTTGGTGAGTGATAAACGTGATTGTAATTAAACCTGCCTGTATTTTTTTTGATAATGATCTCGAATATGTATCAAATCTGACGATGGTTTTCAGACGGGTGAGTGGTGTCAAATCTTACATAATTTTATGTCTCTAGCAATGTACGTTATATTTTTACTTGTCATCATGAAACTTCTAATGTATTATTATACTCGAGTAACAGAAATAACTAATAGTTTTGCGTTCCATCACTTGTACTGATGATTGAATCCACTTATAATCGCTAAGCGAGCGTAAACGAAGCGTCCGTTAAATATGAAAACATGACGTACAACATCTTTGAAACGTGTTCCCAAACAATGCCGAAGCGCTTCTGATCGCCTCAAATGTTTCTCAATCTGTCAAGAAATCATTATGGATCGTTTACTGAAAATCGCTCATTGATAAACGCGTTATTTGCAACATATTAAAAGTTTTTATCGTATTAAACTTGTTGACTATATATTTTGAAGGGGCAAAAAGGAAATTTTAACATCGATGCTTGTACGTATACATATAATTATATAATTTTGTCTTGTTTTTGAGTTGAATCTTCAAAAAGGAATTCAACGTCTTTTGGGAACCTTATAATTGCTAATACAGTTATAATTATTAATATTACTTATTTTCTTCAACCCAATACAAAACCCCACGCAATGGATATGTGAATGCCGCTGAGGTATCTTGGGTGTTTATTATAACATTTTTTCAAGTATAATAACTAACTAATTAGACTTATTAGACATGAGTCTAACTATTAGACGCTCTTCGTAACAAAACACAAAATTCAAATACCTCAGCAGTTAATACCTTAAATTACGTTCTTCTCAATCAGTAATGAATCATCAAACGTCACTCAAGATTAAATCTAACGAAAACTACAAAAGTTTGACAAACGTTCCAATTCATACAATAGTTTCTATAGGTGTAATTGATTTCGTTTCCTGTTGTTAATAGTTAGCTATATTAAGTAGCTATTCGGACAAGTATTGTCCGGTATGAGGAACCGAATTAATTGAATAATCCCGATGTTATCTCTGGGGCAGTCCAATGCCAATATAACAAAGCCTTTTGAAGCCTTTAAGCGTCAATAATGACTGAGTAATTTTGAGTGTGTAATTTGTAAGGCACGAAGGTATAATGCCGAGCACGTATCCATATTCTATGTAAATACAATCGTGTATTCTTATTTACTATTTGAGTTTTGAGCCGGAGTATTGTAGATATGTTTTTGAATTTGACTTGACTTTAACATAATGCTCCTATTGTAAACAGGACTGGACAGTAAACGCGCTTGAAATGTGCATGTGTGGAAGGACCCTAGTTATGAGTGTGTTAGAAATGAGGTATCAGATGCTTGTGTAAGAAAACATTTTCAAGAAAGTTGCATACTTAAGAGATCATCATACTGTTCTCAAAAGTGATGTTTTATAAACCTCATTTAATTTTGGTGGACAATGGCTATCGCCCCCCATATTGTCTGGGAATAGCACTATGTTGTTGGTTGTGGTGATGATGACGTGAATACCACGTTGTTCAAACAACGATTGGAAACTACTCAGTAATTGCAACCTGTGACTAATCTTCTGACATAACGAGTAACCGCGAAAATTTTATCTCAAAGCGGTCTGATACTGGATTTGACGTAACAGCTGTGCAAACCAATAAATATTATTGTAAACTTGATAAACTTTGTTGCCTTATTTGCTAATTGTATATGTATTAAACATGATGTTGAATGGATTCACATTAAATTTGTTATGACTACGTGTGCGGCCTGTCATGTAATTGGCACACGTGCCGACAATATATCAAAATTGGAATCGTTTATTTATATAAACTGTTCGATTTCATATAATGAATAATTTCTCGAGTTGATTTCTACTTATTATAAATAAATTCTTAAGTACAATCTCACATTATATAGTCAGAGCGTATGGACCACGCTAGTCTCAGGCCATATTGGGGCGGCCTAGAATACTCCCCCCAATCCCATGCTGTCAGAACAGGGTGTCGTAAGAAGCGATAGAAGCCAGCCTGTTTGGTGGCAGCGATTCTCGTAAGGATTATATTATCTATATTATTATTAAGTTATTAATATTATTATTGGTATTATTATCTTTCCGTGAGGCCTGCCACCTAGTTACCACCCTCCTGCTCGAGTCAGCCGCCAAACGACTCGTCGTGTTCCGGCTGGGGCCTTGAGAGCCAGTACTTTCATTCTTACCTACTTCTGGTTACGTAGCCGACAACGCATCGGTGATACCTTTGTCTTGCTGATGTTCATGGACGACGATGACCACTCACCATTGGGTGGTTCGTCTGCTCATTTGTCGGCTATTAATATAAAAAACTAAGTCTTCTCTGAATCTTCATAACCCTACTATATGTATATTGGCGGCCCGTCCCGACACCGTTTGGAATCCACTATTAATTACTAGACTTATACACTTGTTAAACAACTTGTGATCAGCCGGAATAATGTACCTTTAAAATGGTAAAAGATTTTTTAATATAGGAGCCTTGGTTTCTGTTTCTGGCATGACTTACACATAACAAACCCACAATTTCTCTTCACAATATTAGTATAAATATTTCCGCAGCAAAGTAATAAGCTGATTATAAGCGCCGGTGCAGGCCAAGATGACGAGGATCAGGATACAGACGTGGGCAAAATATTTCTATTTATCTGACTTAATTATTATACTCCGATAATCAGCAAATGAGCTGACGAGGTACCCTGTGGTATTTGGTCACTGCGGTTCGTGTCCTTCCGAGGAATCACCAGTAAAGATGAAAACCGTGAGCTCCCTAGTTAATAACGCAACGCTACGATAAAAAAAAGTTAAAACATACGGTTGGTTTTAAAGGTGATAGCTAGCTATCAAAAAATTAATGGCTAGCCAAATAGATAAAAAATTCCACTGCTCATACTGTATTGATTTGAGTAATGGGCAACGCAATAGCGCTGCGTCCCTTTTTTTTTGATCACTGATCTCTGAACAATCTAGTATAAAATAAATATAAAAATATAAGCATCCTGTTAAATTTTATTACTTACCTACCACGCCCGTGTACCAGCTATTACCTAAAAAATGTATTTATTCTTATCTAAGCAATTCACAACAATTACCAAGTATATTTAACTACTTCATGCAAAACTATCTGCTATCCAAACATTTATATTCACTGATTGAAATAATGTTTACAAATAATCTCAATAATATTTCATTGATAACCAAATCGCCGTCGATAATGTGCCTATATACACGAGGTCCGGTTATTTTATTTGTAAATATACCTTTACAAATCGGTTCACAGTTAAGATTACTAGAATCTGTCGCCAATTCAATGGACAAGTCCAATAAATAAGGTAAGGACAGGTATTTTGACACCCAGTAGTGCTCATTTCTCTTATAAGTTAGGAAAGATCTTACGCTAGGGTTTCCATTTGAGTGAGGTCTGTGTAATAGGACGACTAATTTTACACACATTTTTTTAAATTACTGGAATGACAAATAAGACCGCAATTCTATTCAAACATGTTTGAAATCAATAAATTAATCATCTAAATATTTTGTAAATACACTTACTTATGCATGTTATTTTTTGCTTCTATTACCGTTTTCGAAAGGACCTTTATAGTGAGAAAAAGAAACGGCGAAAGAACCTGCTCAGCACAACAACCAATATATGTATTACAATTTCAAAGTCTAGTCTAAATTGGATGGTCTAATTTAGAAATCGTGGCTTAATTATCTTATTTGACAGAAAAAATATATAAATATATTAAATTCTAATTAATACTATTAAAAATATCAAAGTAATAGATTTCAAAAACATTAGCTACACCTAAACAGAATTCAGGTAAAAATAATCCATATCATAATTTTTTTACGTCATGCATACAATGTATTTAATATCATTGCATTTGGTAGGTAAATAACAATAACATTCCAAATATTAATACACCGAATGCTTGGCGAATATTGGATTTATTCAAGAATGCATATCGTATAATTTCTACTAAATATATTACTATTAATATTTAGCGCTTTGATTGCCTTCTGTTTGTCACCCGACTCTTTACACTATGCGATACCAGTGACACAGAATTTACCGGACTCGTTGCTGGTCCGGATCGCCCACGGCCACGGCTGTTCGCCATTCATAAATATATCGACCACGCATTACGCCACTAATGCCGAGTGAAATTAACGTGATTTTAATTACGAAACAAATAACATTGGAAACAGTTTTGTTCGAATGTTAATTTTGTATATAATTAAAGTAGTATTAATCTATACATATAATAAAATTCTAAGTGACGATCGCTTTCTGTACATGAACGATATATGAGAAAAAACATCATTAATAATAGTTGTTGTAATTTTTGTCTGTTTGACTGTGTGTTCGTGTGCGCTAATCTCAGGGACGGCTTAGCCGATTTCGTTATGGTTTTCACTAATGTATTGCAGTAAGCGTCACTTAATACGTAAAGTTTGTTTCATTTCAATACGTCCATAAATAAAATTAATCTAAAACAATACAGGTTTTATTTGTAAGCGTAAACCGTAGTTTTTCTGAAGCGACGCGAGGGAAGTTTGGTAGTAATAAAATAAAATATAAGTTATCATCACCTCTTGTGTACTACGCAATATTTTTCGTGTATCATATCACCATATATAATAAGCCTATCCGAGGCCTTTGTTCACTAACGGGGATATCTTTAAAACGATACTAAAATATTGTAAAACATAATGTGGGATTTTTACCCACTGAAACTCCCTCGACGATTATCCTGCACATAGAGAGGCTCCGTTATCTTATGACACACCGGTGCCTCTCCAATAATAAAATTCACTCCAAGAATTTTGGAAGGAAAGTGTACACCAAAGCTAAAGTAAATGTAAACAATTCCTTATAATATTCGAGATATTACTGTCATCGATGATTAAATTATGATGATTTAGTTATCGATTTATTAGTATTTGTTATTCTCAAATTAATGGCCAATGTCATACAATACGGTCTTTTTTATTGAACGATATGGCTGTACCAAATAAATAAATATATATATGTAATGTCTTTGATGTCGTTAATTTTATGTATTTTACATTAAACGCAGCGCTTGATTGATAAACATCTTGCTTGTGAGACTCATGACAGTATGGTATACTGATTTAGTAGATCAAAAATTTTGTGTTTTTTTTTTAAATACCATTGTGATTTTAACAGAGTCAAATGTTAAGATCCATAGTATACTTTAGGTAGCTAAATGGATGTAAATTTAGATATGTAAATGTTAACAACTTCTTATAATCAGGGCAGGTCTGATACATTCCGTTGTTTACGTACGGAAATTCACCTAAATCGTGAAGGTCCCGCGGGTGACAAAAGAAGCCATGAGTGTTACACCCTTTGACTACACGCTATCGGTGAATAAGAATCTCGTAATGTATAAATACTATTGATGCACTACATTTAATCAGCTTTAAAATCTTTTACATCTGTGTCGAATATACTATATATTATTCCAAAACACATTAAATATGTTACGTGTACAATATATAATATACAAAAGTAAAGTTCTAAATTATTAAGTAATTAGTAAAACGCCCTCGCGTCTATCTAAATATATTATATTATTATAATAGCTACATTAAAGCATTCAAAATTTTATTTATCGCCCTCTTAATAGAATGTCTACATTAGCATTTATTTCCTACCCTGCAAGAACAGATCTATTTCCCGGTATAAAAAGTATCCTAGTTTATGAACCATAATATTAGCTACTAAATGTGGTTTTAGTGTTATACGTAATCAAACAGAAATACAGATAGAAAAAAAATCTTTTGACTTCTATATCGATAACAAAGCCTATCTAATTTACAATATCCAAAAATATTCCATGTACAGATTCGAATCGGTTACAGTTTGGAGTCGGCGATTTTATTATTAATACCTATAGATGTAATAACAGTGATAGTTTTAGATAGATAAGTTATTTAAGAATATAATTAGTATTCTACGTGTATATTTGTCCATTGAACGACACAAAAAGGGAAACAAAAAACGACGGTTCTCAATAATCATGACATTGAAAACAAAACATTAGATTATTTCTTGAACAAATGTCTACTTGCTACATTTCCTTTTGTAACCGAGCCCCCTTCAACCTCTGCCCTTCAAACCTTTAAATTTTCATTCGCTTATGCCGATATTTACATTAAATCATGCTATGCGTATAAATTTTAAAAAAGTACGTATGTAGTAAGTACTATTACTCCCATGTTTATTTGTCATTTGGTGACAGCCCTAGTTAATCGACAGCCGCGCTAGAAACGACCAAATACCCTGTTATGCTAACTAATACGTTTGGCCTTTACATACGTACAATTTCAATTCACGCGCGCGTATTGTCTAGCAAATAATATAATGGACTTTTAATATATTTCCTTTCGAGAGTAATTATTCCATACATATTAATTATACTGTAGTTGTGAAGCGGGGTGTCTTATGATAAACAAAGTCAGTCTTGTGAAGACCATAGTGCGGATCGGACGTGTGTATGCACGTGCCCGTACCTATGTACATATGCATGCACGTGAGTGATAGTTCTCGGCGAACCTTAACGTGGAAGCCATAAGGAACACACGATATTTTAGATACTAAAGAAGATACCTTGGATAACTGAAAAGTACACTGAAATGCATTATTTTAAAAAATATACAATACTTAACGCAAAATAGACCAATGATTAAAAGTCAACAGTGATATTTGACACTATAATTATGGATTTTTATAGGTTCGTTAGTAGTGTTTTACATTTGTAGTTAATACTTATTTAATTTCACATAACTTACATGAAAACATAAATATGAAGTGGTCCTTGCAGAATCATCGTTGATTTACTTCAGATCACCGATAAAACACTGGAAACAACACTGATCAGTTGAGATTAAACGAAGGTCACTTGTTTCATTATCACTGCACTTGACTAACCTACTTAAGGTTCAAAACTGTAAAATTACTAACTATGGAGTAAGTGTAATCCTCTACAAAATACGACACCTGCACCGATTATGTCACACCGTCTTCCATTCTCTGTCTTTAATGTTTCTTCAGTCATGTGATCTGTAAAGAAAAAATTTTTTAAAGTATATCTTTTTTTATAATTTATTCCTTTACAAGTTTTGCTGTAAACAGCACTTATCAATTTGTATAACTAACGACCCTATTTAAAAACTAAAACCCGATAGACATCATTCCATTTATCAGACATCTTAAGCCCGGTTTAGAAAACGTTCCAATATCTCTTTTAATAATAATTCAATAAAAGAGAGATTATTGAATTAAGAAAGAAAGAAAGAAAGAAAGAAAGAAAGAAAGAAAGAAAGAAAGATTGTCGAATTCATACTTATTTTATTTTATTCCATTATTAAGCAAGGACTGGACAAGGTTTGAAAGTTAAGTTCTAAAGCAGTGTTAATGCGCATTATTATTATTATAAATATAAAAAAGACGATCACATATTTCCTAAAATCGGAGTTACGATAAAACTGTGGAGATTGTCCTTAAGGCTATGAAGTTATACGTAGCCATCCTCTGTCTCCAATAATCTCTTTTGACAGTGGTGAACATCGATTAGACGTCAAAGTTTAAATTTGATTTGATAAAGGTAGAAGTCCAAAGCACGCAATTAATGTCTACACTGCATCTACATTATCCGTTGTCCATTGTAGTGTTTAATAAAACGAAGATATTAAGTATTATGTTGTTAGCATAACAATAAATAACAAACGATTCCGGATGATCACTGGATGTTACCAATTGTACCATTAAACTGTGTCGTATTACCTACCAGATCGTGTGTACCGAATTTCAATTTTATCAGATAATCGAAATTAGATTAAAATCAGTTATAAGATTCGACTTTGTAAAATAGTTTTCATAATTTAATTCTTATCAACATTTCCACAGTTAGTGTTAATGTAGACTACATTCACTTACTAAAAGCTTGTTCACTCCTGATTGATTGTCAGAGACCAGTGAAATTATTTAAAAAGTATCGATTGCAGATTTCAAGGTATCGATTTCAGCACAATTTGTAATAGATTAATATTAAAATTATGGCTCTGTCTGTGACGTCAATGGAAAACGAAACCAAATAATACCATTTTATGTTATGCATCGAGGTGATCGCTGTAAGCAAAAATCTTTACGAGCTGTTTGTGCTACAGAGACCACATTATGCAGTTGATTTAAATAAGTTAGCATACGTTAAGTTACAGGCCTCAAGCCAGTGTGAAGCAAGGGTTAGTCGTCCACCCACTAACACACAATACTTCAGGCCGATATTACCCTGTAATATGTCGATATTAAGTTCAATTTAATTATTTTTTGTTACTTAGAACGGTACAGGCCGCTTACACTAATTAACAATTTCAATAACATTTAAAATTACAAAAAAGACAACACATATTCATCATCATCATCACCATTACGATCAATAATTGTCTCACTGCTGGGCTCAGGTGTTCTCTCACAATGAGAGAAGTTAGGGCCGTAGTCCACCACGCTAACCAAGTGCGTGTCGACAGATTTCACACACATTATGTAGAACTCTGAGGTGTATAGATTTCCTCACGATGTTTTCCTTCACCGAAGCAAATGATAATTAATTTGTAATACATTATTTGAAAAATCAGAGATGTGTGCCGCATTTGACCTCGTCTTCCGTGCTGGAGCATTCAAATCACTAGGGTATTACACATATTACATTTACGTATTACAAATTTAAACCGCATTCAAACTTGAAATAAAATATTAATTCTGATTAATAAAATTCAACAATCTTTTAATCGATCGATTAGTAATAAAAATAAATCCTGATATTAGTTCATGTCATGTAAAAATAGAATATAGGTATTGGGTCTCGCTTCGGCTAATAAATACAACGTGTTTTAAATAATTTTCCATTCAAGTTACTAATATTCTATTACCAGTTATTAACGTCAGCAGATGCTAATGTTTTTTTTCTGCAGGATTAGGTGTTGTACAAACATCATTCCAATAATCGATTTAAGAAACACGCAACCAAACTGTAACTGAACTATCATAGCATCCAGATCTAAAAGAAGAAAAGTTTCAACGAGTTGTTTTAGTAGAATGATCAATCAATGGCTGACGTGAAACAAATAACCGCGTCGATAAATATGTATCTCGAGCTTCACTGTACGTTATTCTTAGGCTAATGCTAGTTCATCGATCTAAACTAATAAGGAAAAATATAGAGTTGTGTTGTTATAGTTCACAAAAAAATTTGCTTACTTTGTATCCTTATCGTACTCGCGAAATAAATATTTGTGATATTTCATTCTTATCTATACAGTTATTGTAAAATGTCAAATTAATAAAACAGCAATTTATAATTTGCGATATGTATGTTATTTTATTACTAAATAATTAACAGTTATTGATAAAAGTACGATGTAATGTACAATGTATTCATCATCATCCTTCTCAGCCGATTTCGGTCATGGCGATCAGTTACAACTCCTGAGCTTTATGGCATTCATGTGCCCTAGTATGGTAAATATAACCGATCTTGGCGAAATAACTCGCGAGCACAGTGAGGGCATGTAATACTAAGACACAACCATCACGACATAATCTAATTCTGCTATGATATAACTAATTTCACGCAATGTATTTTTCCTAAAAAGCTTATTAAAACCTGCCACGCTTACAAATAAATGGTCCATTTGAGGTTCATCATAGGTTACCATCCAATGAAGATACCAGATACACTTCAAGTCACTTTATTATTTTTTATTCAATAAAAATGAGGCTAAATTAAACCTTGAATACAGCACATTGTCACCAACATACAGGTTGACCGGCAGAACAATTGATCCGTCCTTTGCATTTTACTTTAAGGTTGTTGCAATAAAGAATAATAAATAAAAATTAATAAATTCCCTCTTCCTGCTTCCTCCTACTCATGGTGCTGCTTCTAAACATAGAACGAAGCGATATCTCCAAATTCCCCCTGTCAAAGTGCCAAGCGAGCAGTCACCGACTCTACCACCCAGTTTAATCCGGATGGTACTCGTACATGGTGATAGAGTTGTTTATTTGACTGTCGAACAAACTTTCTAGACTCAACCGTAAAATGTGTTTAGTGTTTTGATTGTAGTATCGGCGGAGACTTTATTCTAATGGTATTCTAAAAGCGACGAGGGCATTAACCCTCAGGTGCCTTGTTTATTCATATGTTGACTACTTACATACAAAATTCAAAGATTATGTCGTAGTAAATATTTTGAAATATTTAACAAACCAACAAATTAGTCTCCACTCAAGAAGTAACAAGCAAGCACGGCGTATAGGAAAAATTTCAATCAACAGTTAAGGGTAACTCGATGTTGCTATAATTTGAGTATATTTTTAGAATTGTACACAAAGTATTTCCACGTCAACAGCAACTTTAGTACAGTTTAATTAAAAGGGTAATTTTAAGGAGTTCTTAATTACTGTTGACTTAGTCCTCCGACAGACTGGCGACGCGACAGACCATATGGTTTATTAAAATGATAAATGTATGCGTTTGTTAAAGTATTTAAAGTGGTTTCTTCAAACAATAACATGATATGTTCGATATATATTATAATTTTTTTGTCATAATAAATGGTGTGTTATTATTGTTATACTTACAACACAGGTTGTTTTAGATTTCAAACAGAAGCTCATTGTAACTGTGAAGGTGTGAATAATTGAATGTTTATTGCAGTAGGAAATGAGAGCACAACTAATACTTTTATTTTTTATTATAGTGGACGGCTTCTACCTAATACAATTAAATACATAGTCACATAGACATACGTTTAAAACATGATACGAGTCCAAACTTCTTTATATTCTTCGTATATTCAAAAGTCTTATTCTACGTATGAATCTGTAGACGAATGTGTTTTAAAACATATACTGTTGTAAAATATCTTCGAAGAAACAACAACTATTGTGAGAATACATACTCGTATAAATATTTAAATTTTATTTACTTACAAACGTGAGAAACTCTTATCACTAGATACCAAATGACATTAAACATACTAACTTCACTGCGGAGAAACAAGGTGAAATCGCAGTGAAGATTGTCTGCAAAAAAATGGGCCGACATTCAACATCAATTATCTGTAAACGTGGCCATTAAATGATTTGGCAACAAGGCCATCACTTTTAACAGTGTACATACAATATATAACAACCCAATTGACGACTGAAAAATATCAAAAAATTCGCACACTATTCGGTGTAGAAGTTCAAATATATCACTAATGGTAATAGGGTAAATAGTATCAATGACTATTCTTTATAATTCTTTATTGTGATCTTGACAATTTTTTTAAATCTAATTAAAAAAAATACCAAAATTCTTAAATACTATTGAGAACATCAATGAATCAATCAGCCAAACCAGAAACGGGAAATCCGGTTTTTATTAAAATGCCAGTTTTTCCAGTAGGTTATAAATCCTATGCCATCACCTATATAGCATAACTAACAGCAATGAGTAATGACAATTACAGCAACATCGAAAGGAGTAATATGGCGCCATTATCACGACCATTATTGAACAGGTGCAAATAATCTTGGCTTGGCAACACTTCCGTTTCTGCTCCCGTAGCAGACGGACACCTCCGACATACTCTCGAGTAAGTCATCTCATTTTTTTCGACTGCATTTCTGTGTCGTCGATACCGATCGACCGCGACTTAATTGTTGCCTTTTAGTGTCATTTTGTGTTGGCATCAAATAAGTATTCGTTTCGCGTTTGAGTTGGTGGATACCTAACGGTGACAACGAAACCAACTAGCGTTGACCCGGTGCGCTTCTCAGTCCTCTCGGACTAAGAGAAACCGGAGACCCGATCCCACTGCACTGGGCCTTCCCAGGGTGACGGTTAGTGGCTATTTCCGCTAGGGATAGTCACTGTTTTCGTAGTCTCGCTCGTTCCATCTTTGTTTCTAGATTCCGTTGTTTCGTTCTCGCTTCTCTGCCTGCCGCGGCAGGGAGGATTGTTAGGAGGATGAATCCATCCGAACTAGGGTTCCTACGTCGCATCCTCGAAGCATTGCCTCCGTTTATGAAAACGCCGCTAAACGAGAAAGCGGTAATCCAAGCCCTCGCTACGACCAATCCACAGGCTGACTCACCCGCGTCCCCTGACGCCTCACCGGTCCACGACGTCGAATTCTCCGACGCCCATTCTATCTCGTCGCGTAAGCGTCCGATCGAGTCCAATGGCTCGCTAGGGTTATTCGACGACGGTACTGTCACGCCGTCGCAGTCCGACGACCAGGCCTTCCAGCCGGTCGAATCCAAGCGCACGAAGCGCCTAACAAAACGCGCCGCGAAGGCGCCCGCAGAGAGAAAACCTTCCCTTCCCTCCCAACCAGTCCCGCTCATGTCCATCGAGACCAGCGCCCCGTCCTCGTCCAAACAATTCCCTCCCCTTAAACCAGCATCCCGATGCTCACCCGTCCCTCCCCAAGCCAAGGCCCCGCCACCGGTATTTGTCCGGGACAAGTCTGTGTGGCTCAAAGTCACCCAGCTGTGCGCCGACAGCAAAGTATTCTACACTCACGCCAGAGTAGTTGGCGAAACAGTCAAAGTGACTTCTCCAAGCACTGAGGTTTTCCGTGCCCTTACGAGGCTTCTCACGTTAAATAAAATCCCATACCACACCTACGCTCTTCCGGAACAGCGCAAGGTGCGAGCCGTACTCCGCGGAGTCCCATTCGAGCTTCCTAATGAAGCAATCCTCGCCGATTTAGTCGCCCAAGGTCATCCCGTGGAAGCTGTGCACAAAAT